>PVJA010003582.1:0-93754 GCA_004027025.1 Myocastor coypus | reverse complement strand
GTTTATTAAAGCCTGTTTTTTCTCAGTACACCTTTAAAGGTTTTTAAATTGTTTCATATCTGGTCAAGTTGAGATTTTTAAGAACTTCATTTTAAATTTGTAATAAAAGTTTACAACTTGATTTTTTCAAAAAAGTCAACAAACTGCAAGCACCTGTTAATAAAGGTCTTAGATTAAAAAAAAAAAAAAAAAAAAAAAAAGAGGGGCCCTTCAGGATGGCTCAGTGGTCTAAAGTGCCTGCTTAGGAAAGCTTGGGTGGCTGCAGGGACCACGGTTCGATCCCTGGCACCACATGCTGCGCTGGCCCTGCCCTCAGGGCAGGCTGAGCTGGCCATCAAATGAGTGAATAAACAAATGAAGGTTCTGAAACAAGAAAGAAAGAAAAAAAAAAGATACTCAGGAAAGAACACTTCTAGAACAGCTTCAGACATTGGCAAAAAAAAAAAAAAAAAAAAAAAAAAAAAATTGGGATAAGTGTTTTTGAAGAGCAGGTGAATATGCTGAGGGGGTATCTTAGTTACTTAGTTACTTAGTTACTCTTTGCATTGTTGAGCCAAAATACCCGACATCCAAAGTTAAAAGAGGAAAGATTTATTTTGGTTCACAGTGCATAGTTCCTAGTTGGCTGGCTCCAAGGCTGGGTGGTCTAAGAGGGCATCGCAGAGGACAAACAGTGTATGGCAGCAGAAGGCAACAAAGCAGCAAGTGACAACCGCCACCCTGCTCTGTCCCTTCTGTTCTATCCAGGCTACACATGCTGAGGACAAGTTGCATGCCCAGTGAGGGCCTTCTCATCTTCCACATGCAGAGCTATGCTGTACTAGTCCATGGACTCATAGGTAATCCTGTGCCCAGGGACCCAGCATTATACACTTAATCTCGGTGCCACACCCTGGATCCAGCCACCTCTGCAAAGTCCCACCAAGGGCCAAATAAGTCTCTGCAGAGACATGTAGGCACAAGCCATACCAGGAATTAATGACAATGTGTGTTTTACTGTAATGATTTCTTCAATGTAGACATTCACAATGTTTTGATCACATCTCCTGCTAAAATTATGTTTAGCAGGCCAGTGAGATAGCTCGGGGCACTAAAGCGCCTGCTTGGTCAAGTGCAGGGACTGCGGTTCAATTCCCAGGACCACATGCTGGCCAGCTCTGCCCTCAGTGTGAGCTGAGCTGGCCAGAGTCTGGGCGTAGTGGTGCACATTTGTAATCCCAGTGCTGGAGAGGCTGATTGCAGGAGGATCGCCATGGGTCTGAGCTGGGTAGCGAGACCCTGCAACTGCCAAATACAAAATTAATGAATTAATTATGTTTTTTTAGTAGTTTAGGGCTTCTTTCAAGGTGGTCTACAACCAAGCTACTGAAGTACTGTTACTTCTGCCACACTGTTCAAAAATAGTCTGAGGCTCAGAAATTGCTACATCTTGAATCTAAAGATGTAGAAAAGTAGAAGTGCAAGCAGGACTGGGAGGTCTATGCTGTAGCTCTGGTTATTACAATGTGTGGTTGGTTGGCATTTTAGAAACAGTGTGATCGACGATGCAAAGGCCCGCTTGAAGAAGCTCGATGTTGGTGACAAATACTCTCACCTGTCAAGTCACAAATACTCGGTGCTCATACCACTGGTGACTAGAGAAGGGAAGCTCCATTTGCTCTTCACTGTCCGGTCGGAGAAGGTAGGTGCCAGGTGGCTCTTGCCACAAAATTTTTGTTGCCTGCCTGTGGTTTGAGAACATTTCTCAAATGGACTTTAAAAACTGCGGTTCTAGGTATTTGCAGTTGCAGCTTCCCGAGAGGCTGAGACAGGAAGATGGCAAGTTCACGTCCAGTTCGGGCAGCTGAGTGGCTTAACAACACCCTGTCTTAAAATTTAAAAATGAGCAAAGGGAGGGTGGGAGATGTAGCTGAGTTCCAGCTACTGAGGTTTCAACCTCAGTAATTTTATGCAGAAGAAAAAGCATCAGTTTTTGTAATTAGAATCTTTTTCTAACACTGCAGTTTGTGAAGGTTCAGTTTTAGAAAAGCATCTTTTATACTGAAACAGTACAAGAGTTTCTTAAGTGTAGCATTTTTCTGAGTCCAGAGTGGTCTTTATTTCCTATTAAATGGAATAGGTATAATCTGACCTTGAACTTCCTAGGCAACGTGGCTGACCTCAGACTCTCAGCACTCCTCCTGCCTCAGCCTCCAAAGTGCTGGGAAGACAGGGGTGCACAACCATGCCCAGCCTTCAACATACATTTTAGGTCAGATCCTTCTTTTTAAAAAATGGATACTGGAGATGATTCTTACCTGCTATATGTTCAACTTGTTGGTGTGTTAATGGACTTTAAGGGTGACCAATATAAATTTCTCTTTGGGTAACAGCATCATTTATCAAAATAAATGTTGTAATATAAAGCTTCACCTTGGCTTTAGAATGGTTATTGATTTTTGTAGATGTGTGTATTACCACTGCCTTGGAGCTGAGTGTGCTAATGATAAAATACTTTTTATGAGTTACCATTAATAATATTTCTCTCTCTCTCTCTCTCTCTCTCTCTCTCTCTCTCTCTCTCTCTCTCTCTCTCTCTCTCTCGTCTTTCTTTTTTCCTCAATACTGGGGATTAGGTTCAGGGCTTTACACTGAGCCACAACCTGGGAATCCTCTTACTTATTTAAAAAAATTGAGACAGAGTTTCCCTAAGCTCTTTATTTATTTATTGTTTAATTAGAATTAAAACAGAAAAAACTACAAGTGATACACAATTTCACTTAACAAAGTAATACAAATTTCACAGTATTTGCTGTAATACATAGTGTTGTCTTCCAAGCAGTTATTTATATTACCAGACATATGCATGCAAAATGGGAAGCAGAAAGAAAAAAAGAAAGAAATATATAAGGAGTTAAGAAGAGAAAAAGTACAAACAATTGGAAAAAGGAGACAAAACAAATTAAGCATTATCTGCTCCTTTCTATAGACCAGCAAAAATGCACAGTACAGTTGTCTAAACCATCCTTCTTACATACCTAGATAAACCTCAAGCTCTTTATTTTTTAAAAAATAGAGCTAACTTTGTTTTTTTAATTTAATTTAATTTTTTTTTTTCCTTGTTTCAGAACTTTTGCTTGTTTGCTTATTCATTTTTTTGGCTGGCTCAGCCTGCCCTGAGGGCAGGGCTGGCGCAGTGCGGGAGATCCAACTGTGATCCCTGCAGCCACCTGCAGGCGCTTTAGACGCTGAGCCATCCTGCCAGCCCCAAGTTCTTTATTTTTTTTAAAAAAAATTTTTATTTTATTTTTTTCTTGTTTCAGAACTTTTGTTTATTTATTTATTTTAGAATTTTCATTTTATTACATTTTATTTTTTTCTTGTTTCAGAACTTTTGTTTATTTATCTTAGAATTTTTATTTTATTATATTTTATTTTTTTCTTGTTTCAGAACTTTTGTTTGTTTATTTATTTATTTTTATGGCCAGTTCAGCCTGCCCTTAGGGCAAGGCTGGCTCAGCATGTGGTGCCGGGATCGAACCTCGGTCCCTGCAGCCATGTAAGCTTTCCTAAGCTTTCCTAAGCAGGTGCTTTAGACCATTGAGCCATCCTGCCGGACCCCCTCAAGCTCTTTAAATTGCCCAGTCTGGGCTCTAATTTGCATCCCTCCTGCCTCATTACAGGCATGGCCCACAATGCCCAGGCTGTAGGTCTACTTCTTATTCATTGTGAGCGACACATGTGTAATGGGTGGAGCATATTTGCGACCTAGAAACACACCCATCAGCCTTCCGTGCCCCTTGGTCTTGACACCACTGGTAGGAGAATGTACCTATGGTAGTAATTACTGTGTGCTTCTGACTTAGTAGCAGAGAGGAACTTTAGGATTTCTTTTTTAATCTTTTCCAGGGGTGTAGAGCACTTGCTTGGCATGGATGAGGCCCTGTGTTAATCTCTAGAACCATAGAGACAGAACAGAACAAAAAGTGCTTTGCCTACATAGGTTTTTTAAACTCTATAATGTACCCACCAACACACACACACACACACACACACACACACACACACAACTTTTTTAGCATCATCTTAGTTATTCTTTCCTTTTTCTTTTTTTCCTTTTTTTGTGAGTGAGTTACCCAGGACTGAACCCAGGACCTTGTGCTTGCCAGGCAGGTGCTTATGCTACTGGACTATCTCCCCAGCTGTTTTAAATTTTTTAACACACTATAACAGAATGCCTTAGATAGGGTGGATCACAAATAACAAATCTACTTTTCCTGGCTCTAGAGGCTGAGAAATCCAGATAATAGACATCCAGAGATTGAGTGTCTACCAAAGTCTTACCTCCTCAAAGCCGGGCCATTTTCCAGTGTGTCCTCCTCATAGCCCGGAAAGCCTAAGGGTCTCTCTTGGACCACTTTTATTAGGGCACTGATGAGGGCTCTGCCTGTGACCTAGTCAGCTCCTCTTATGGCTTCTGTCTTCATGTCACCCTAAAGGCTCCTGTGCTCCTAGGTGGAGCTTTCTGGAGCTGGCTGGATCTAGGGAGTGTGCCACAGGGATTAAGTGTAAACAGTGCTAGATTAGCCCAGTGATGGGTTTAGCAGAGTTCTAGGTGTAGAGAATGGGAAGGTCCACCCTGGCAGTGAGCCACAGCACTTACAGAGCCTGGATGGAACAAAAGGCAAAGGGAGACTTGCCTGGCTGCCTCGCTGCTTTCTGTGTGCCCTGCCACAGACTTTCCCCTGTGCCATGCACCCTGCCTTGGTGCCAGCCAAGTGTGGACTGGAGGAAACATCTATAAACTGGAGGCCAACAGTTTCCTCAAGTTTGTGGGTATCAGATACTTTGTCTCAGTAAAAAATAACTAAGACAACCTCAAGGGCCCCGCCTCACAAAATCATCAACTTGTTGGTATGGATTTCAACATATACAGTTTGGCCATCCACATTGCAAGATCCAGCAGTCTTGCTTAGCTGAGGTCTCTGTGACAGATCAGTGGAAGGAACAATTAGTACCCAGGGCTGGACGGAAAGAAATCAGGGTCAGTGTGCTGAGAAGGTAAGCATTGTGCCCTTCCACATCTGTTCTGGATAGAAGACATAGTTTTAGAAGCATGAGAAATGGAGAAATGTTTAGGACTTTCCTAACATTCTTCTTAGGTTGGAAAGAAATGGACCAAGAATATGGGCAGAAAAGAGAAACCCTTTGCCCTTTGTTTGCAAAGATGCATGGAAAGGCTGACCCTAGTCAGTGGTGGCAGCTGCAGTGACCATATTTTCGTGGTTCCTTCATCTCTTAATGTGTGGTATGCTGCTTAGGAATGTGAGCTTTACACTTAAGCACTGACTTCTACTCTGACTGGATGCCTTTGTGCTATGCAAGAGACACAAGAAGTCGTGTCATACCTATGATCCTTTTTATGGTATATTAAATGTGCAACTTAGGGACATGTATACAAACAGGAAGTAGGGGTGGGAGGGTGGTGATGATCAATGGCTTAGGGGACACAGCTGTTTTTGGGGGGTCATGGAATTTTCTAGAACAAGATAGCAGGGGTGGTTGTATCACACTGTAAATATATGACATATTACTGAGTTGTTCACTTTAAAGTGGTTAATGAGATGCCAATTTCATCTTTTTTTTTTTTTTTTTTTTTTCTTTTTGAGACAGGGTCTCGCTATGCAGTTCAGGCTGGCCTTGAGCTCACTTTGGTAGCCCAGGCTGGTCTCGAACTCACATCGATCCTCCTGCCTCAGCCTCCCAAGTGCTGGGAAGCCAATTTCATCTTATAACATAAAATATTTTAGAAAACAGTAGATTATAGGTCTGTTCAGAGGACTCAGAGGGGAAAAAAATCTTTGTAAAATGGCATTCCCAGGCATGTTAAGTGCTAAAATGCTCAAGAAAATGATCTATTCAAAATATTACCATTTATATTATCCTTCATTTTACTTTTGTTTCCCCAGTTGATGTTCATTTGTGGGTGAACATATAGAACCTCCTGGGGATACACAGAGAAATGTTGGGCGTGGGGAAGATTTTCAAAGCTTTAAAAAAATGAATCAAAGAAGCCCTTTTTCATTTATTAAAAATGCTTGCAACGCTAAGGTTTGAACACAAGGCTTTGTTCGTGCTAGACAAGTACTCTGCTATTGAGCTACATCCTTGGCCCTCTTTTAAAATTTTATTTTGAAGCAGGGTCTCTAAGTTACCCAGCTATAACCAAGCTTGTGATCCTCCTGTCTCAGGCCCCTACATAACTAGGATTACAAGTATGCATCACTGTACCTCCCCGCCTAACAAATTATGTCTTTTTTATCACTGGATGCTCTCAGATTAAGGGCAGTCTCTGGCACACAGCAATGGTACAGTAAGTACTTGTTGAGTGAATAAATGGTTCAGAATTTGTAACTCGCGTCATTTCTCTGTTTCCTTGGTGTCTAGCTGAGAAGGGCGCCTGGAGAAGTTTGTTTCCCAGGAGGGAGAAGGGAACCCATAGACGGGAATGACGTGGCCACCGCACTGCGGGAAGCCCAGGAGGAGGTGGGGCTGCACCCCCACCAAGTGGAGGTCATCTGCTGCCTGGTGCCCTCTCTGATTGAGGTATGCTTTCCACAGACTCGTGCATCGGCTATTTTCAGGGTTCCACATTTCTCCGGACACAACCCCCAAAGGTACTGCTGCACTAAAAGCCAAGAATTGGGCCTTGTGTGGCCCCTGTCCCTTGTGATCTCTGGGGCCTTGGGAAAAGCCCTCTTTCACCATCCAGAAACCAAAGGGTTAAACTACATCATGAGTTTTCAGACTGGGTACCATGGAACCCTAGAGATGCTTTCAGCTTACTTCATTAACATTCAATTTCCACTTACTTTTCTCCACTGTATATTTATTTTGAGAATTCAGTTGAAAAGGCAAACACATACTCCAACGCATTATCCCTTTGCAGCAAGCCAGCACATGACCTTGACCTTAGCAATACTCATTTTTCCTCTTACCTTGGAATAAAGCTGTACCCTAGCACAGTGACTAAGCGGGGCCCCTGCGATCACTGGGTGAGCTGTTTAAAACCTGGTAACATTTGTAACTGCATTCCTGTGGGAATCAGGGTTTCTTCTATAATATAAACCAAAATAGCATCAAAAACACCCAAGTGAGGGCTGGGGAGATAGCTCAGTGGGTCTAAGTGCCTGCCTGGCAAGCACAGGGACCTGGGTTTGATCCCTGGTACTGCATGCTGTGCCAGCCCTAGAACCCCAGGTGCACCAGATGCCGAAACTGGGCACAGTGGCACAAACCTGTTAGCCCAGCACTGGAGAAGCTATGACAGGAGGATCTCTATGAGTCTGAGTGCTGTAATGAGACCCTGTACTAAATTAATTAATTAATTAATTTTTAAGGCCCAAATGAAGTAAGGAGCTAATACAGTTGCATCTTAATTTACTTTGAGTTCACCGCCACAACCTCACTGCTATACCAACGGTCTTTAAAAGGAGTCAGTGTTGTAAGCTTGACCTTGGATAACAGTATTTCATTACTATAAGTATTATAGCAGAAGCCCTTAGTTGCAGTTTTAGAATAATGTAGATTTAAGGAAAGGTTTTAAAGATAGTACAGATAGTTCTTACATTCTCCATATCCAGTGTCCACTGCGGTACATTTGTCACAACTAAGAAAACAATGTCAATATGTTATTGTTATTAGGTAAAATGTGTGCTTTGCTGTCTTTTACAAGCATTTCTAATGACACTTGCTTTTATGTTCTGGATCTCATCTAAGATACTGGGTTACATTTGCTTGTCATGTCTCCTGGGTCCTCTAGTCTGGCAGCTTCCTGGACTTCATTTGTTCTCAGGATACTGAAAGTTTTGAGGTGTATTAGCCAGGTATTTTTCAGGTGGTCACTCCATTTTGGGTTATCTGATTATTTTTGTCATGGCCAAATTCAATAGAGAAGAACCCTCATCCCATAATGTCAGGTAGGTATACACTTTTATGTATAGGAGCTTGGGGTAAAGTTTTATTTCAAAAGAATAATCTTACTGATGCCTACCAGTAGAAAACTAATGGACAGGATTGCCTTCCATTTGCTGAGCATTGGTGGCACAGGGTCACTGTTCAGGTTTATATCTAGATGTCCCACCAAAGCCTCCTATGCATTTACATAGGGCTTCAGGAGGTGATCATGGAGCATGGGGCTGAGATAGTCATCGTTGCATTGGTCCCCTGATGAGTTTACCGTGAAATGTGATGTTGGAGGTATGAAGCCTGGCTGGAGGAGATGCTCCCTGGGGCGTCGCCTAGAAACCTGTATCTTCCTCCCTCCCCCATCCATCCGTCCCTTCTGTCCACTGCCATGCCATGAGCCCTTCCTCCTTGGCCATTCCCCTCTGGCACTGCACCGTGCCTTGCAGCCAGCCAACTATAGACTGAAACCTCTACCAACTGTGCGCCCAAATAAACCTTCATGGCTTAGAGTTGTGTGTCAGGTATTGTGACTCAGCAATGGGAAATGACTAACAGAACTGTGCAGATCGATGGTGCAGAGACGTCTGCACTAATTGAGCCCAATTTAAAATACAAAGGTCATTGCTCAGGGGAGATCTAGCTTAGGAGAATTTGTGGCCACTCAAAATACTTGCAAAGTGTGTGTGTGTGTGTGTGTGTGTGTGTGTGTGAGAGAGAGAGAGAGAGAGAGAGAGGTGGGAGGATTAGACAAAATTGTGTCAAGCGTGTCCTTTCCCATTGTGTAGCCGAATAGCAGCTCTTCCCTTGAGTTTTGCGAATCCCACAGCACATTCTGGGGATCTACTTTGGAACTCTATGACACATTGAGCTATAACAGTTAAAAGTTCCCACACTGTGTTGACTGTCATTCCCAAGGTTCTCAGGAGCTGCTGAGTGCTGAGTGTAAGTGGGTGGGACACAGCAATGTTCAGAGTCTGTGTCTGCTTTCTCTAACTAAAACAAATGCCTCTTGATGAGAAAGGGCTTATTTTGGCTCTCAGCTTTAGGAGTTTCAGTCCATGGTCCATTGGCCGTGTTGCCTCTGGGCCTGTGGGGAGGGAACAAACCATGGTGGGAGTGTGCTGGAGGAGGGTGCCCATACTGTGCAAAGGGAGAACCAGAGCCAGGAAGAGTGAGTGAGCCTGGGCTCCCACAGGCCCCTTCAAAACACCCCCGATGACCTGACTTCCTCTCGTAAGGCCCACTTCTTAAAGGTTCCAACATTTCCCAGTTGTACACCCAGCTGGGGACAAAATCTGTAAGTCCCTTAACGGCCTTTTCAGGTCCAAAGTACAGCACAAGACGATGTTGAATCCTGAGTAAGTTTCCATGGGCCTGATATTCCCTGGCCAGGAGATTTCTACAATGACATTATCAAGGAATTAGAATGAACAGAGTTTTAAGGCATACAGCTCTTAAAAGTGCAAAGAAGGGCTGTTGTGGTTTTTGACTCTTGCTAATTTTTAAAATGTATTACCAGAAACACCATGCATTGATCACTGACACACATAATATAATCCACTGGTTCTTAATATAAAAGCTTACTCGAGGTAACATTTTTAAAATGTTGTACGGTATTCAAGTATACGATTATAACCATAATTTGTCTAGCCTAAATGAACCACCAGTCCAACAGTGACAAGTTTAGCTGCAAATAATGCTTCCACCCTGTACAAGTAGCTTTTCCTGTTGGGAAGAATGATATCTAGAGATGTTCTGGGGTGTCATGGCAGGGAGAAGTGCTGTTAGCTCTTCCCTACCTGCTGTAGGCCCCTCCTAGGCCAACTGATGGACTTTGTGAGAGACTGTTTACTTTGTTCCAGGCCCAGCCTCAGGGCATCCAGGGACTAGCAACCTCAGAGATCCTGCCCTAAGGACGTCTGATGTGTGTGTTTTCATTGTCCTTGCCTCATTAATGTGGTTAACACTCAGAGCTGTCTCTGTTCATAAGTTCACCTTAGCAGAGCTGGTCTTCCTGAGAAAATAGCCCAAGTCAAGCTCTTGTCACTGTGTACCTCACAAGCACCTGCCCGTAGCTTTTCCTTGTTTCTGGGGGAGCCCCAGGAATTCCAAGTTCACCACACCGTTCTCATGAGAGGATGTACCTCCCCTCACTCACTCAGCAGAGACTTTGACTCAGTCAGCCCAAGCTTCTCAGGAGATTCCCAGTAGAACAAAGTGTCTTGTCTATCAGAATCCCAAATCATTTGCAAGTATTTGTGCTTATAAATGGAAATTTCCCTTTAAATGTGTATTTTATGAAAAATATGTGTATATATGATATTACGTGTAGTGTCCCCTTTCTGTTTGTAAGAAGCACATCTCTGTCTTTACCAAGAGGTAAAGGTCTCTACTGTATTTTTTAAATATTGTATGGTATTCCAGTATATGATTATAACCATAATTTGTCTAGCCTAAATGACCCACCAGTCAGACAGTGACAAGTTTAGCTGCAAATAATGCTTCCACCCTGTACAAGTAGCTTTTCCTGTTGGGAAGAATTTATGATACAAATGCACTCATAAAAATGTAATTCCTAGCTCAAAAGGATTATATTTTCACAATATTACCAGACAGCTACTCCCAGTGGTCGTGCCAATTTATACTTACAACAGATTGTCACTCTCACCGTCACCTCCTGGATGCCACCGCATGTAGGACAGACACTACCCTACAGGTGGGAAATACAAGATTGCTTTGGAAGCAGACCCTTCCCCCCTTCACTCCTCACCTTCTGGAAAGGACCAGTTTACTTTATCGTCTTATTTTATAGAGAACCGGCAAGATTTTAACACCTGAAACCATTTCACCGTGCTTCTTAATGTGTATGTTTCTTATCTGCTTTTTAGAAAAAAAATTTGATCACGCCTGTGGTGGGTTTTGTAGACCACAACTTTGAGGCACAGCCAAACCCCGATGAAGTTAAGGATGTGTTCCTTGTGCCCCTGGACTATTTCCTGTATCCACGTGTCTACTACTCTCGCCGCTTCTCTCAGTCTGGCCACCCTTTCCTTGTGCACTGCTTCGAGTACACCTGCCCTGAAGATGGTGTGACTTACATAATCAGGGGAATGACCGCCAAATTTGCTATAATGGTTGCCTTGATTATTTTGGAGCAGAAACCCACCTTTGAGGTTGAATTTAATCTCAATGATCTAACATCATCTTGGGAGAAACAACTGCTTCTTTACCATGCTACAAGCAAGTTATGATTTACGAGAACAAACTCCAGAAGCCATCCAGGAGGTTTCTGTATGTGGCTATGCTCTGAACAACATTTATTGCTGCTATAACAAGTGTGAATATTTTTCCTGTGATCTGAACATACAAGCCTTGCCTTTTTTTCTTCCAGTTACCTTGTATCATTTGAAGGAACAACAAAGGAAGAAAAATATATTAATAGTGTTATCTAATTTCACCCACAATATGTTAACATTTTTCTTACAAAAATATCTGGTATATAATAGACACTTAATAAACACTTGTTATATATTGTGACCATGTGTCATTTATCTTGTCTGTCTCCTGCTCCATGTGATAGAAGCTTCTTGATATCCATCCAAGCCTACTCTCTAGGATAGTAGGACCCTTGCCATTACATAGGACTCTATGCTTTACTTTTGGCCAGTGTGGTACAGGTGAAGGCGACCTTGAAGGTCAGTCCCCATCCTTGGAGTCTGAGTCTCTCTTAGTCTTTCCAGCAGATATTCCATGCACTTGTCTGTATCTGGTCCATCTATCCACATGGATAAGGACAATTCCTGGAGGAATGGCAGAACCAAGAAATGGTCAGAGCCTATATCCCTGAATCCTCTATGGAGAAAAACAGATTCCAACTTGGGCTGTTCTTTGGGGTCTGTTGTAAGAGGAAAGAGCATCATTCTTTCACCTCTCTTTGCTCCAGTAATACAGAGTCCCCTTTGTTGCAATATTGTTGTTAACCTAAATCGTGACACCTGAAAATGGCTTAGATGAAAATTCACCAAAGCTGAAGCTGTTGTGGACAATTAGAATCTCATGTATGAATTCTGGCTCTTACCTTGTAGGTGCTGGGATGTATACAGGATACTTGGCAAGCATCAGCCGAAGTAGGTAGTGTTGAAGTAGCAACTAGTGCAAATGCAAGGCCTAACTGAAAGTCAAAAAGATAGATCTATATATGGCTTCAGATCTGTCATGTATCTGGGTATCTCCATAGAGTCAGTAGGGATTTCTTTAATTATTATTATTATTATTATTATTATTATTATTTTGTCTTTTTGAGACAGGGTCTCGCTATGCAGTTGAGGCTGGCCTTGAGCTCACTTTTGTAGCCCAGGCTGGTCTCGAACTTGCACCGATCCTCCTGCCTCAGCCTCCCAAGTGGATTTCTTTAATTATGATATTAGCCATGCTGCACGAGATCAGAGAGGCCGGTATGGAAAGCAACATAACTGCATCTCCATGATGTCAATGTCACATCTTACTATTACTGGGACTTGTAGAAAAACCCAAGCCATCTTTTAAATAAGACTTTGCTATGGCTGAACATGTGATGCCAATACAAAACCCATCAATCTGCCATGTGAATGACCATTACTGCACAGACTATTTTCTGGATGTTGGCAGAGACAAATAACTGATCTGGTGCTTTAGACCCGTAAATGTTTAAATGGCACAAATCTGGCTCCAAGCATGAAAGCAGATGTTGGGTAAGTATCCCCATTAGCATTCTGTAACTAGTTCTGCATGAGCAGGCCTAAGCTGTTTCTGAACAGTTACAGAAGCCTTTGCAAATGTGTATTTACAATCTGACAGCAGTATAATTGCTGGGTAGATGGCTGACCTCTCTGTCAGCAGAGAAAGTGGTCCTTCTGGACAACATGTTTGCTTGTGTGAATGGCACAGACTTGCCTGGGTTCTGAGAGGAGCTAGCCCAGCTGAAGTCTATAAGCGATACTCATGAATACCCAATTCAGGGTGTGGGGTACTGAGCACTGAAGGCGGTACCACCACCACTCATTCTTTTAGTAGTGCAATTTATGATATCTATGTTCGGGGCTCTAATTAAACATCAAATCCAGATCAAATAAAATAGGAATTTATTGGCAAGGTACAGATCTCGGGAATTTGCAAAATCACTGAACCAATAAGCCTCAAGAAAGGCAGCATTTGGGAGTGACGCAGCTGAGCACCTCAAATCCAAGAGCCTGTGAACCTGCACTTTTATACTCTTCCATGGCTGTAACAAAACCATCTGTCAGAACTGATTGATGAGATGGAAAATCACCAAGAACTCTGGCTCTGTGTCTGCAAGTCCTTAGAGAAGGCTGCATCAGGCCAATCTTGAGTCATGGGCAAGTTTCCAGAAACTACAGTCAAGAACAAGGGTGGTGGGGCTGGTCTGACAATTCAAATTATGTACTCCCACCCCTTGGGGTTACCTTTCAAGCACAGTAACCATTCTCTCTCCAGCCCCCAGCTTTCTCTTGCAACATGGAGACGTAAACTTCCTGTCTGAGGGCTTTTGGGTCAAGAAATGAGTTGATACGTGTGATCCTTACACTTAAAGCCCTCCAAAGTGCTCAGAACCGGGCTGGGGATATAGCTCAGCAGCTTAAGTGCCTCCTTGGCAAGTATAAGATCCTGAGTTTGATCCCTGGTACCTCCCCCTGCCAAAAAAAAAAAAAAAAAAAAAAAAACAAACAAAAAAAAAACGAAGTGCTCAGAACCATACCTGGGAAATAGTGAGTGCTCAAATTTCCCATTAGCTCTTAATTATGGCAGGGGTTTAAGGATAACATCATATCCCAATAGTAATTAGAAGCATTGAGATTTCTCTTCTTTTTCAGAGCTTCATCAGTTTTCTATACTCGTGGTTCTAGAAATGTCAGTTCATAAGCTCTTTAAGGCACACAGAGATCAAACAATATGCTTGCAATTTAGTTTATGACATAATTAGGTCCAAACAGTTGGATAAGTATTTACATCCTTCTCACTTGGTTGCCACTTGAAAATATAGTCTGTCCACATGGAAAGAAAAACACTATTATTGTTTCAATCTTAATCATACTTGCTTACTAGTGAATTTTATCCCTGTTGGGTACAAAAGTAAATAAAAGATTCAAATAAATACAGTTATATAGGAAGAAGAAGACATTCAGATGTGGGACCCAGGAACAAAGGTGCGTGCAGGTGGGTAGTAGCTTGAGCCGAGCTTGATGGATAAGATGATGCTGCCTAGAAAAGTGGACAGT
Organism: Myocastor coypus; assembly: GCA_004027025.1. Lineage (NCBI taxonomy): Eukaryota > Metazoa > Chordata > Mammalia > Rodentia > Myocastoridae > Myocastor > Myocastor coypus. The sequence goes on along the minus strand of PVJA010003582.1, from coordinate 79,532 downwards.
GACATTGTTGGTGGGGCTTCTTTTATTAAGCACCAACCATATGCAAAGTTCTTCATTTTGATTAATTCACTTGACTCTTACACCCATTCACCATAATGAGCATTGCTAGGATTCCTGCTTTTATATCAGAGGACCAGAAGGTAGATACTGCTCACAAGCATTGGCCAGGCAGTGTCACACAATCTGAGTGACACTAGCAGACAGTTCAGGAAGGTGGCTACTAACTTCTCTTTTCCTTTATAGGAATGTATGTTCTAAAAATATCAGGGACCACACATGGCAGAGCCGACATCCATGCCCAACACTTACCAGTCGCACAGCCCATACTTTGCTCCTGTGCACACTCACCTCCAATAAGCAAGAATGGAAGGTTAAATTTATTTTCCCCTCATACTTCCGTGTGTGGAAGCAATGCAGTTAATAAAGTAGAGGGAGTACAGAGTTTATTTTTGCCTTAATCATGTCCTCTAGCGTATTTGGCTGGCAACACACATGGTGAAGTGAATAATTAGCTAGGATGATTTTAATTAAAATGGAACATACCAATTAATAAACAAAAGTGTTGGCATACTTGCTAATTTAACAATTCATTCATGGTGCCAGATTTCTAGTTAAAGAACTAAGGTAAAAAAAAAAAAAAAAAAAAAAAAAAAAAAAAAAAAAAAAAAAAAAAAAAAAAAAAAAAAAAAAAGTCATTCCTCTAGTGCTTAGATAAGATGGTTAAGGATAATTCCAGTTCCTTTTTTTCTTTTAGTATCTCATTGGTTTCTTGAGAACAACATAAATATTTGATGAAGTCACTGGAGTTATCACTGCCCGGTGCAGTTGTGTTGCTGTGACACGCTCAGGGGCACTGATGTGTGGTCACCCCTCCACACCCAGTTCCTATTGCCCTCCATGGCTCAGATTTTGCAAACCAATCTGCAGAGACACACTTTTCCAACCACCCCTCCAAGTTTATAGCCTAGACCCTACTTCATTGCACTAATCTGCATAATATATGCATAAGCCCTGATCCCAGAAAGGACAGATCAGCACACCCTGAGACCACCTAGGTCAACTTCTTGCCATAGGTGCATAGCTGAGGGATCAAAAGCCAACCCCAAAGATAGCTCCCAAATTGGTGGCCAGTAGTCTACAAGTTGTTTAATCAGACATGAATAATGAACCTAAATCTGTTAGCTTTTCCAAAGTCTTTGGACTATGCCAGAAGATAGTGTACACTTGGAAAATATTTTAGAGTGAACCCAAGAAGTCAGGGTTTCAAGATTAGTTGGTTGACAATTGGTGGAAGTGTGTCTTTGCTCAAGGTAGTAGTTTCTATGTCAGTAATTCTGCTAGATACAACTAGAAAGAGGAGAACTATCTCCTAAAGCAACTTGAAAATCTTTTTCTAAGGTTTTATATTGAAGTCCATAATTTTTTATTTTAAATGTGTAGACTTGACTTGATAGTTTTTTGACTCTTAACTTTCTCCCTCTTTCACAGTACATCTTCAAGCTTTTCTTCCCTACTGGATCATGGCTGTCAGTGGCATTTCCCTGTCCCTTTTCTTTTCACTCACGATCAGTGTGAAACTTTAAGTTGTCCTGCTGGTTATTTTTTTCTACTAACTTAACTCATGAATGTTTCATTACTCTGGGCTCAGTTGATTTCTTTCCAAAGGCCTTACATTTCTCCTGTAAATCTTGTACATTTTATGGACCTCCAAAGCATATCTGGCTAAAAGATAGAGTGAAGACAGTGGAAGCTTTCTGCTAGAACTCTTAATCTGTTGCAAACACACGACAATCTACATTCACAAACTGAATAATGGCTCCAAACAATATATCCAAATCCTAGCCTCACTACTTCTGTGTGTAGCCTTACTTGAAAACAGAGTGTTGTAGATATAGTTAAGGATCTCAAGAGGAGATGATCCTTGATTGAAGGTGGGCTCTGGATTCAATGACTGCCATCTTTGTAAATGAAAGGGAGGGAGATTGGAGACCCAGAGACACTGGGAAGGCCACATGAAGACTCGGGCAGTGATGACAATGGTGTACTGCAAGCTAGGCAGCAACAAGGGCCACCAGAAGCTGGAAAGGCAAGCCAGGACCCCCCCTCCCCAAGTGCCTGGAGGATGCCTAGCCCCACCAATATCTTCATTACTGAGTTTCTGGCCTCCAGCACATTCTTATTTTTTTAAGCCATGTGGAAAATTATTAGGACCTCACCAGGAAAGAGCACACCCCTTCCAAAACAGATCACCCTTTAGAGAAATAGCTTCCTGGCTTCCCAGGATTACCATGCGCTCAGGTCAGTGTGGCCCAGCCAAGGGTTGGCACCTCGTCTAAACTCAGATAATCAGGTTTATTTCCTAAAATTCCCCTTCATATTGGGACCAAGTGGCACCAGAATCTGCTCTCACTAGAAGGAAGGTTAGGGTTCACTGCAGAGAAAGCTTGTCTATTGTGAGAAAGGAGAACAGAGTCAGTCCTGGAGTGAAACAGCAATAAGATCAGTAGTGTGCTCTGAGGGCACTGGCTGGGTGTTCCTAGGGCCTTCCTTTCTCCTTCTTCATTTCCTCATACCCTTTCATACTACAGAGGCCTTTGGTTTGCTTCTTTCTTCACTCAGACAATACATACCCACATAAAGTATTTTCTAATAAGCAGTATGATGTGGTAGGTAAGACCATGAAGAAAGAAAACTCAAGAGAAATAATTCTTCCGTCACTAGCTGTCTGACCCACACACAGATTAGGCCTCTACACTAACTGAAGAAACAAAAAGGAAAATGGGCACTTGATATTGTCACCTGTGTTGTGAAGAGTGGATCCAACAAACACGGAAGAGGTGCATGCAGGGAACCCAGATGTCTGCCTCATACAGAGTGAAGCTGCCCTGCTCAAGTGTTTGTAGGGAGAAATCCTCCTCTCTGCTCCACTCTTCTCTCCCCCTCCTACCACAGTTGCTTCCAGATCTCTTCCACTGACTGCCTTTAATTTCTATGAGGAACAAAGAGGTCACTGGAGACCCAAGTCAACTCACTTACATCTTTGCTGGTTTCATTTGAGTCTCTCTTTGCAAAGTAAACAAATCAAAGTCTAAATTTATGCTAGTGGTCCATAAACTGGCACCAGTCTTGCATCTGAGCTCATCCACATGGACAACTTCAGAACCATGCTTTCCAACACAGCAGCTGCTAGACACAAGTGGCTTTGGTGCACTTGTAGTTTGGCTGGCCTAAATTGGGAATTTATCAGAGTAATATTGGTATTGACTACACATAGAAATGATAACAATTTGTAGGCGTGGGCTTAAATAAAATATAGTGTTAAATTAATTTATTTGGCTTCTTCATACCATCTTGAAAATGGGTACTAAAAGTTTAAATTCTGTATAATACATGGCTTACAATATACATGGGTATCTTTGTTCATGAATCCTTTTGTTTGTGAGCAGTTTTGTTGGTTCATGAACAACAAAGTTTGGCAAAAATTTGTTTTTGTTTGGAAACTCTGTATTGGTTAGCAAACACTCCCCCACCCCACCCCCCACCCAGCCATCTTTCCCGTACAAACACAAACATGGATTTAATTTGTCCTGATTTTAAAGTCAGGACAAATTACGTTCATGAACCAAGGTACCACTAGTTATCACAGTTTCAAATGATTCAGCTGTGACCACTACGTTAGAGAAAACATGGTTCTCCTTCTTAGAACCAAAATTATTGTACTTACACTTGCAAGCATATTCACACCAGTTCTTCCTGATCTCCCACGTTTCTGCATTGGCCACTTCCTTTTGTTGATATACTTTTGGCTTTGCTCACTAGTGGGCTTAGCTTATAGAACACTTTTTTTTTTTGGTAGCTGAGAGACTCAATTTTATTTCTTAGAACACTCTTTCCTTGAGGGTGGGAACCGTATAACACTTTGGTCCGCTTGGCTTGCAGTGTATTGTGTACAATATTTTCCAGTGTTTCTTATCTTGGTGGCTCAACCCCAAAAACTGAGCTGTCATAGGCTTTCTCTACCTGTCATAGGCTTTCTCCCTTCTACAGACATGGCTACTGCCCACATCCCTAGGACTCTACCTTTGCAGTGAGCTCCAGACCAACTCCAATAGCCAATGTTGGCATCACTATTCCAGGCATATGATTCAGAGCTATAGCAGCAAGTCTGATATGCCAGGCAATTAGTGCTCTTCTCTCAACCAACACCTGATGGGACTTGGGATTTCTGTAGCCAAGCTTCTTCACCTCTTGGTGGGATAATTCCAAGCTATGTATCCTAAACTGAACTGAGGTCCAGTTTCTTGCTATAGGAGTGATTTAACTGTCCCTTGGATTGACTAACTTTTTCTTCTTGTCTGATTTCTCTATTCTCATATCAATGTGCCCTGTATAATCTAAATATACTTCTTGTATCTTCGACCTGAGTTTACTTCTAAGTAAACCCAAACTGTGATAAATCTGTGTCCCAAACCTACTGACTTTACCTTCACAATATCTGCTATGTCTGATTCGTGACATCACTACTGACATAAACTTAGTTGAGCCTTTATGAATTTCTGAAAAACATCTGTCAGATAACTTACGTGAACCATCTTTCCTTTACAACACTAGGTATTTTTTCAACAATATATAACCATATTTTCACAATTTCACTGGAGATACCCAACTGGCTTCCTATTATTTTATATGAGACAGCCTTGGAATTTACAGAGCCTGGGTCTTATTACCTGTCTGCCTCTCCAGCTGTGTGCTAAACAGCTGGAGGTGCCCACTTCCTGCTCACGTACTCTTCCAACACCAGCTGTGGTTCAGTTCAGGGATGACCCAGGCCTCTGAAACAAGCTGATGCCTTAATCTTTCTCTTTGACTCATTAGCTCTGATCTTTCATAGAAGTTTCCTGGGACACCCAAATTAAATCAGTTTCCCTGGCTATAAGATCGCTTGATACCATGAGTGTTTCTTCCATATACTGCACAATGGCACAACCTTGTGATTCTGTGATGGATGCCCCTCTGCAACTCCAGATTTCAAACTCCATCACAGCAAGAACATGTCACAATTTCACTCCCTCCCTGTATTTTGTGCACTAAATGCAATGCTTGGCCAATAACAAATAGTAATATGTATCTGTTAAATGACAAAAATACAACTAAAAAACGAAGCAGCTACCTCTAATTTTTAAAATGTGATTAGCTGTTAAGGCAATGGAGGAAGAAAAACTCAGTGCCTTTCCAGTGGACTACCTTGCAAGGATCAACTCAAGGTCAGTCACTCTTTTTATTTATTTATTTTTTTTTTTTAAAGAACTTTTTATTTTTTATTTATTTTTTCTTGTTTCAGAACCTTTGTTTGTTTATTCACTCATTTTTATGGCAGACTCAGCCCTCCCTGAGGGCAGGGCTGGCGCAGCATGTGGTGCCGGGGATCGAACCACTGTCCCTGCAGTCGCCCAAGCTTTCCAAAGCAGGCGCTTTAGACCACTGAGCCATCCTGCCAGGCCCGCAGTCAGTCTTTTTAGAATCACTCCCACCCCACTGACTCTGTGACCAATTCCAAGTGGACGTGTACATGTCTTAATATACTGTGAGCTGCTAGAAAACAAGAAATCTATCCTCTTCATCCCCCTAATGCCAATTCTTAATATTATAGTTTAGTTTGGCTCTGGAGCACCCCTAAGCCGCACCTGCTAAAGGCTTGGCCCCTGCTGATGGCACCTTTGCAAGTGGTAATGCCTTGTGAAAGAGCGTTGGTCACTTGGGACATACTCTCAAAGGGAACGATGTAACCAACTCCCTCCTTTCTCTGTTGTTGCTTCCTGGCCACTGTGAGATGGGGTCCTGCTGCAACAAGGCACTCTCCAGCCACAGGCCCAAAGTCAACCAGCCACATGACCATGCCCTGGAACCATGAGACACTTTAAGCCATTCCTCCTCTAAGTTGCTGTTGTGATTTGTGTCTAGTTGTCCCAGCAAAGTCTCATGCAGTCATGAAGTGGGGACTTCTAGAATTTGAAACTAACTCATGATCCGCGGGGATTATGTGTTTTAGTACTGCTGGGATTATGGGCATGGTCTGTGGTGGATATCCTGAGGTAGAGAGCCTGAATGTAATATAAGGGAGACAGAAACAGACTCCCTCTCTGTTGCTCTCGGTTGCCCTGGTTGGTCAGTTGTCTCTGTTGCTGTTATTGCTGTTCCACCGCCATGAATTGGATGCTCTCTGCCATGTGCCACTCGGCCCTGGGCCAGCGGAGTATGGATTAAAATCTCCGTAACTGTGAGCTGAATAAACCTTTCCTCCCTTCATTTTGGGTGTTGGGTATTTGTCCCAACAATGAGAAAACAGTAACTGAGACAGTTGCTCTTCTCAGATATTTTGTCACTGTGATAGAAAGCTAAAACATCTGGCATAGGTTTGGGGCTCTTCCCCTGACCCATCTATGTGAACTTGACTTAAATCCTGTCAGTAATTCCAGGCAACCTGCACAGTCCTGCTGGAGATTTATCCAGATCCATAGGGGCTCGCATTTCCTCTCATCACCTTTGTTTGGTTCGGTTTACTAGCTTCAGCCACTCTTAGTTCTGCAGGCTGAACCTTGAGGCTTTTTTATTCTCAGTTTTCCTTAGTGTCAACCTAAGTCCAGGTCAGAGATGGTTTCTCCTTGTTCTTCTTAATATGCTTCTATGTAATTCACTTAGTGACTTTCCTTGGAAGTGTTATAATAGTAAGATAAGCAATATCACAGCAGGAAGAAGCAGAACTTAAATTTGAATGCTATGTTTCCCTGTTCTTAAAAAGTCCAGTCTATAGGTGCCAGGGAGACAGCTCCATGGAGTCAGTGCTTGCCTGACAAACACAATGTCCTGAGTTCAGTTCCTGGTACCCAAACAAAACCAGTCCAGTCCCTTTCTACCACATCAGGTTTCTGAGACCAATTTTCCTCCAGTGAAATGACACTCATTCCTGTGGAAGAAGGATTGTATCTGTTTGACTCTTATCATCTTGTGCCTCCTCTGACTCACTTTTAGCAGCCAATGAGCTTTAACAGTGACTTTTCCCAAAAAAGTATTTGTTTGTGCTACACTGGTTCCAATTACATTTTTTCTCACTCCACTGGGTATCTTTTAATGAAATGACAAGGGTCAAGTGAGAGCAGTCTTAGAGCAAAACCCATGCGCGCTGGATTAGAAAACATTTGTGCAAAGCACAATTTGATGTTTAAATGCACTGAGCTTGCAAGGAGACAGATGAGCCTGAGGAACGGTGCTGAGGGTGAGTGACGAGGTGAGATGTGAAGCGTGGCATAGTTAGCTGCCGTGGTGGTGGGGGGGTCTGGAGCATTTGAGAAGTGGGCAGGGGGAAGACGGGCCACAGGCAAAGGGGAACAGGGAAGAAAACAGGGCTGCAAAGGATGTAGGTGAGAGAGAACAGGAAGAGAATAATTTATACTGAAGGTGGTAGCAAGAGTGACTTTAAGAAGAATGGCAGGAGGAAGAAACTTGAGACAAAGAAAAACTGCACTCTGTCACCAGCCAGGGGATGTGGGTGTTGCCCCAGTATTGTTTGTTAATAAACTGCGTGACCTGGGAGGACCCATCAGTCTTGCTAAATGTCAGGTCATCTATGTACAAAGTGGATTTGAACTGTTTGCTCTCTAAATTTCTTCTGCTTCTGAAATGTCTCATTCTGGGCCTGTTCCAGCTATGTTTGAATACACACACACACACACATATGCAAGTGCTTTTACTTAATGTTTCGCCAAGGAAAAGAAAAGAATCACTTTCCCCCTACTGTTTGAAGCTAGCCACATGCAGAGAGTTTATTATGTGAAAATACCATTTGGGGAAGTTGATTAAAATTGGTGCCATTCAGAGCAGGGATCTGGGGGCAGGAGTATACAAGTCCAGAATTCTGGGTGGAATTATTCCAGCATCTAAATGTGGAGCCTTATTAAGTATATAGCTGGCCATTTGGAAAGGGACTTTTGAAAGCCAGTAATCCAGACCCAAGTCCTGGCTGGCTTTGTGTGTTTTGTTTGAATTATTGCATGTTTAATAGGATTTAGCAGCAGTGCTTGAGCTTAATCTTTTTCCTTGGTGATGTAATTCTCATGGGCAAAGACCATATGGAAAACATGGGTTATTGGTAATTTAGTAAGTGAAGTAAAAAGGACTGAATTTTATTTGGTGTTCATCTTTGTGTCCCCCTTGCATTAAAAAAAAAAAAAAAAAAAAAAAAAAAAAAAAAAAAAAAAAAAAAAAAAAAAAAAAAAAAAAAAAACAGGAGAGGAACCAGTATTAAGTGTATAGCAGATACTTACTAAGTAGTGTTATTAGTATCAGAAATTATGTTATGATAGGTGCCCGAACATGGTGCTATTCTATTAGTTCCCAAATGATCCTCAGATGAAATAACCATTCTTTTTTTATTTTTTGGCTTTTTGAGACAGGGTCTCGCTATGTAGTTCAGGCTGGCCCTGAACTCACTTTTGTAGCCCAGGCTGGTCTCCAACTCACACTGATCTTCCTGCCTCAGCCTCCCAGCTGCTGGGATTACAGGTGTGCACCACCACACCTGGCTCTAAATAACCAATCTTCATGCTAGCTCCGAAGTAGCTTCCTAGTAGCCTCATACTAGCTCCATGGTCATTATCCTCAATCCTGCCTTGTCCTATCTCCTACTTGCATTCCATGCCAGTGAGTATCCACCTTGTCTCCATGTCCTGACTATAGGCAGCTGCTCCTCCACCTTCCCTGGGGGTACCTGGTCCAGCCTCCATCACCCGCCATCCCTGACTTGCCACCATCTCCCCTCCTGCCTCCCTTGCCCTGCCATGTATTCTCCCCTCCGTGCCCAGTGTGAACTGTTGAATAACCCGTGCAGCATCTTGCCACCTCTACCTGAAATATCCCAGTGCCTTCCCCTGGGGTCATACGGAGCTCACCCTTCAGCTGTGGCTGGCAAATGGCACTCTGGATCACACCCACCACCAACCCTCTGCCCAGTAGCTGCCTTAACTACGACCTTCCTCTTCTTCCTGAAGCAAGACAAGATCCTTCTGCACAGAGCACCCCATCCTCACTCCATATTTGGGATCGAATCCAGAACCTTTGCGCTCAGCTACATCTCCAGCCAGATTCTTATGTTTTATTTTGAAACAGCAATTCACTAAGTTGCCCAGGCTGACCTTGAACTTGGGTTCCTCCCACCTCAGCCTTCCACAGCACTGGGATTACAGGCCTGTGCCACTATACCAACTCTGCAGAGGCCTTTGTGCAGCCTGTCACCTCTCCCCAGATCAGGCCTCACCCTGGTCTTTGCATGGTTAATACCAGTCTACCAGTCTCAGTATACTCTACTATCCATGCATATTTTAATTTTCTGCAGTCCACTTCCATAGCGAATATTTTTGCATATTTATTCATTTTGTCTCTCACACCAAAATATAAGCTTTAGGAGTAGTCTCATCTTTTAAAATATTTTATTTTCTCTTAGGAAGTAAATCAATAATGCTTGAGTGGATTGTGAACTGATGTTTTTTAAAACAAGATGGTCAAAGTCATTTTGTCACAAAGAATCCATCAGTGTATTGCTTCTCAGCCTTTGGGCTAAAATCAAGCATAGAAATCTAGCAGTGCAGTGCTCTACCATATCTATGGTGAGGTAAAAAAAAAAAAGTCCCAGGCATTACTTCTTTTATTTTCACTCTTTTTAAATATTAACAGTGTTCTCCAACATGGGCTAATTTTGTCCTTTTTTGCAACTTCAGTTATGTCTTAACAGTTGTCACAGTTCTTCTTCCCTCTATTAGAAATGTCTGACTTACTCTCTGCTAATTAACCCAGCTCTGTATCTGTAGATGTTAGGAAAAACTGAGGACAACACAGACACTAAGCAACTTATGAAATGTTTAAATAAATTATTGGAAGTTGCAGAAAAATACATAGGACTTCATTCTGTCAAATAGTTTCCCCGTCTCCAGAGAGCTGGAATCACATAGCTTTTATGTTCTTTGGGTTTAGGTTATTTTTTTTTTTCCTTTTTTGTTTCCAAATTTTTCTAAAATGAGTATGCATTACTGTACTTTGGTTAAAAAACATAGTTTCAAAAGAAATTATGGAAGGACCATAAGTTAGAATTTTGGAGCCCATGGAGAGAGTTTTTATATTGAAGATAAAAAATTGTAATCCCTAAGTTTAAAAAGACAGGAAGTAAGCATTCCATTTGTGCCCAAGAAACATCCTAGCAGCATATTCATGATTTTAAGACCATTTTCCCTCCCTCCGACACCTCCACCACCCCTAGGCACCCCCCCCTTCCCCCCTCTTTCTCAGTGTATTGGTTGCTCCTGTATGAGCTACCGCCCAGCCCGGTAGGAAGCACCTAAGTTGTCTAGGTGGAAGGAAGGTGTCTGAGGCAGACCTGCTCCTTCCTAGCTGGGACCAGCCACTGTGCCTAGAGGCTGAGCCATGTGGGAAAGGAAACTGGAAGTTGACAGGAGTATTGGTGTGGGGGGGTCACTTGGAGGGATCCTCAAGTTGCTGGGAACAGCGATCTGGGAGAATTGGAAGACTCGGAGAATAAGAAGGCAATTGTGGTTCCACGGATGCTGTGGATGCTGTGGAGAAATACAGTGGTACTTCTCCAGCCACTAATGGTTCCCCAGTGTAGCCTGAGGAGAAGAGAATTCCTTGCACAGAGCTAAGGACACAAAACCTCTTGCCACTTACTGTCTTAAGCAGTTCTGATGTGGCAAAATGTGATGTTATTTAGCCCTAAAAATTCTAGATCCTTGCCTAAGACTTACCAGCAAGGAAAGAAAATCAGAAGCAGGTAACATTTCAAGTCCACACATCCTGACTTGAAGATATGGGTTTAAATTATGGGGACCTATGGGTAAATTCATTGGAATAAATGTAACTGAAAAATAGCCAGAACTCTCATATGCTCAAGGCACTTGCCTGTTATTCTGCAGATAGGTAATACAAAAGCTATCTGGGTAGTGGGTAATTTTGTGATTTCAAGATCTGATGCACAGATCTTGTTAAACCTTTATTCTCTGCCCACATCGATCAGGCAATTCTTTCCCCATGGCTTCCTCTTTCACGCGCTCCTCCTCCTAATGATTGGGCCTAAAAGGAAAGAAAGAACACATGAATTGAACAATCGCTTATTTACACAGTGCTTTCGTTCCACCTCTCAATTACTCGTCCCTATCATCCTACATGAAAGACAGAATGATCTGCCCTGTTGTCTGGTGTGAGGAGATGCAGTGGCGTTCAGTGCTTGCCCAAGAACACAGGCTATTCAAGTGAGGACTGCCGCTGTATCATGATCTTTGAGCGGACTGGTTCCACGAGTCTCTGCCTTCCCCTCAAGTCCCAAATCCACACGTGCTCAGGCCCCATCTATAAAATGCCTTGACTGTTTGTCCATAACCTATGTGCATCTTTCTGCATTCTTTCCGCTAGATTACTTGTATTAGCTAAGACAATGCAAGAGCTATGTAAATGGCTGTTACGCAATATGAAGTGGAAACAAATAACAAAAAAAAAAATTCTGGACACACTAAACATAGGCACAGTTTTTTGTTGTTGTTGTTGTTTTGTTTTTTTTGTCTTTTTGAGACAGGGTCTCACTATGCAGTTCAGGCTGGCCTTGAGCTCACTTTTGCAGCCCAGGCTGGTCTCGAACTCGCACTGATCCTCCTGCCTCAGCCTCCTGAGTGCTGGGATTACAGGCGTGCGCCACCACGCCCGGCTGGCACAGTTTTTTTAAAAAAATATTTTTAAACTTCAGTTGAATTCACAGATACAAAACCCCGGGGGACACAAGGAGCTGAGCGCCTTCCAGGGCCTCTCAGATGGGAGTCACAAAGGAAAGCTAGTACTGCTGCGTTGTCACCTCATTGTCACTTTTCACAGTCTCTCTTCTTGGGGTTCTTGCTGTGGAACCCAGTGTGGCTTTTCCAGACTGGGCAGAAGACTTAGACATTTTAAAGGAGCCTGGGAAATGCAATGCTGTTTAGCCCTGAAACTTCTACCGAGCTCCGAAGACCACTAGGAAGGACCTTAAAGACAAGAAAAACCAAGCAATACCCAAATGACAGAACAGAAATCAACTGATAAAGAATGCTGTCCTCTCCTCCCTCTGCTAGAGGCAACCCCACAAAATTCATTAATTTTGGCTGCTATCTAATAACACATCAGGAGATAAACTCACTAATGAACTTTTTTCCTTTGGAATGTAAGATCATTGATGTTTGCAGGGCATTCGGCACAATGAAACTGGCGCTTCTGCTCGGCTGGTAGACAGAGAATGAAGTCGTTCTTGGACTAAATTCATCAAATAAATCCTCTCAGCTCTAAGTACTCAGACCTCAGGGGTGGCTGAAACTAAACAATTAAATTATCTCAATCTACTCACATTTTGCAGTTAATTGTTCCCGTATACAATTTCTCCTGATTGCTCTACAGCGGATGTTGGCTGAGTTAATGAGAAATGAACCATGCTGTGTGTTATTTATTTCTCAGATTATCCTCTGTCGCCCTGAAGTTCGATCAATAAAAATTAAATCTTCAAAAGACCAATGCTGTAAAAAGGCAATACCACTCATATTTGCTTTATAAAACTGTGTTGGCAGGTTTAAAGTAAAAAAAAAAAAAAAAAAAAAAACTCCACTCTCTTTCCACTGATATTGCCATAAAAAACGATTTCCCAAGAGGATTAAAAAATTTCTGGAGAATGTTTTAGCTTTAAGGATAGGGATTATGCTATGATAACAATGTTTTACAACACTAATATAAGATCATAATTACTACTACTATTTTCAAGGACAGATCACTATGGTTCTAAAGCAGAGATACAGAAATTGTGGCCCAAACCTTTTCTTTTGTAAATCAAGTCAGAGCAGACTGGACCCTTCACTTATATATCACCTACTTGTCTTTGTGTGGACAAAAACCTATAACCCAGAAATCTAAAAATATCTGACCATTCGGGGAAGAGGCTTGCTGAACCATACCCTAAATGCTTTTTTTCAGGATGTCTGTATTTAACCCTTTTGTATTCAGCCCCAAAGGCTGGCTAATGTAGTTGCCATCCCTGCTTTCCAGTTGGCAAAATCTAAACTCAAAGGTTGGTTATGTAACTTCTCCATGCAAAGCTGTAACTGAGCCTGTATCCTTAATGGATCTATAGTGCTGCCTCTCTAATGCCTATAATATTATGATCCTTCCTCACTAAAAGCTCTCTAAAACTCCATGTTATCTGCTGTCCAGGCAACAAAAGTAGCTTTGAGACCCAGAAGAGCAGCCTACCTTGTGCATGGAGTGGAGTGGGTGTAACAGGAGCTACAGAGAAGATCCTTCTATGTAAAAATACCAGCTAACAGCTGAAGATGTCACTGATAAAATGAAAACTTCCCTGCCTAAGCTTTATTTTTCTTTTTCCTTATAACCTCTGATGACCCCTTATACTTAAGGAAAAATTCAGGCTTTTTCTATAGTATGCTTTTTCAAACAACATCAAAGAAAATTTATTAATGTATATAGGCCTGGGTCATGCAGAAGCCATAGGGTGGCTTAACCAGCTTTCTGTCTCTAGAGTTGAACATCATAGACTGAATAATTTATATATATATATATATATATATGTATATATATATATATATATATACTTTTTTTTTCCTTGTTTCAGAACCTTTGTTTGTTTATTCACTCATTTTTATGGCTGGCTCAGCCCGCCCCGAGGACAGGGCTGGCGCAGCATGTGGTGCCGGGGATCGAACCGCGGTCCCTGCAGCCGCCTAAGCTTTCCCAAGCAAGGGCTTTAGACCACTGAGCCATCCTGCCAGGCCCCTGAATAATTTATATAGAATGAAGGTTTGTGCAGTTCATGCCTCATGGGTCAGAAAGTCCAAGAATGCGATGCTAGCATATTCTCCACATCCGGCAAGGGCTTCTGGCAGCACCACAACATAAGGAAGCACAACAGAAAGCCTTCCCCACAGGTAGACTGCAGCTTCCAAGCTGCCCAGGTAATAATAGCTCCTGTTCCAGTTCCAGTTGCTTCTGTCTCTTAGAAATGGCTTGTCCTCATGATGTATAGCTGGTCACTAAGATGCACATTGTATAAACCAATCCCCAACTGACAAGCCATCTCGTTTCTGTGATTCCTGCTTGCTTATTTTATAAAAGCCCTAGGCCACCAGGGATTGGGGCTCTGATATACTCTGGGAATGATCCCAGTCAGTGCCCTTTGATGTAAATAAATCAGTCTCTAAATCTTGGGTGTCCTTTTGCTGTGTCTGCCTGCTGTTGCAGAAGGGCATTGTATAATGCAACACAGCAAAAGTGCCACCTTGGTCTCCCTTTCCTTCTAAAGCCTCTAATGCCATCAGGGGGACCCACCCACATAACCTCACTTAATCCTAATTATTCCCCAAAGACCCCTACTTTGAAATACCATTCCCATGACTTTGGGGATTAAAACTCTAGCACATAAACTTTTGAGGATCACATTTAAACCATAGCACAGAGACTCGGGCAAACCTGAGTCTCAATTTATTGTGTTTCACTAGAAGATATAGCACCACAATCCATAAGGACCAGTGGCAGACACCTTGGCTCTGAAAGGACCAGCCATTCTCTTACCAGTGTGGAATAATAGGAGTTTCAGACAGATTAGTTTTGATCTTCATTATCACATCATCACCATGGTGATTCTTCTACTATAGCAGAGGAGCCCCACTGAGGCCACTGAGCCAATGATGGATGAGGATGTGGCCCCATTTGTGGATATTGTTTGTTTCCCAACGCCAGGGCTGTTCCATCCCCTTATGGATCTGAACATACTCCTCCCCTTTTGGCCCATGTCCCACTCTAGGAACTTCCTGAATCTCCTTCATTGGCTTCTCTGGCTGGGTTCCTAGGAGATCTCAAGGGCTGGCTCACACTTATGTTCTTTCTTATGCTTTACACACTGACAGGCCTTTAATTTTTCCACCCTTTCCACCCTTATGCTCTGCAAAAGGACTGCTTCTTTAGCGTCTTGACTCACTTTGATTGTTTTCTTCTCAGCCTGGGCTTGGCGAATCCAATTTCTGTTTCTAGATTTACAGAGATAATTTCATTGGGGGAATTTGAACATTTCCATTTTAGGTGAAATCCAGATATTGCTGGCAAAGAGAAAGTCATTACTTTACAAAATCCCATAGTGCTGACCCATACATTATCCATGATGAAGGGCATGTGCAAACTGAGAGGGAAATGCTCCTACATGCTTGGAGTCAGGCGATCCTGGATCCCGACTGGTAGAGCCCAGAGTCTTCCACATCCTTCCAAAGGATAACTGGGAATAACAGACGCAGTGAAACAAGAGGCCTCCAGGGTTTTATCCAAGATGGGCATGAGTCACCCCCCGGGCCTCTGACTCATCTTGGGTACAGTGGTACTCAGCTCTCTCCCGTCGGATTTTGTCTCCAAAATCTTGTGCATCCACCAGTGCCTCCTTAGCTTCATCCACTTCGGCTAGTTCCCCTTCCCCTGTGCTCTTGTTTTCTCGCTCCCTGCAGAAGCTGCCTGGTCCTCCTGCCTTTGGAGCTTCTAAGGGAGCAGAAACCCAGCCTCCTCCCCAGACCTAGTACACTCTGAGCAGTCTCCTCCGAAGTGCTCCGATGCCCCAGGAGCATACCCCAGTGTGAGCCATGCTCTGCCTTCCTTTGCCCCCATGTCATCTGTCATGTTGATCTCGTTGCACACACTGCTTGATGTGTTAGCTTTCTACCACCACTGTAATAAATGGCCACAAAGACAGCAGCAGCAAAATACCAACAACAGACACCCATATTTTGGGTTGGTAAGACCATGCTCCCCAAGAGGCTCCAGAGTAGGATCTGTTCTTGGGCCTTTTACATACTCTAGACCTACATTCCTGAGTCCATGGTTCCTTCCTGAGTCTGCAGAGCCAGCCAGGTTCAGGCTTCACATATTCTTGCCTACCTCACTCCTTCTATGGCCTCTGCTGGGGACACTTGTGGTCACACTTGAAGCCCATGAGTATCATGATGCCGGCAATATCTGTATCTGAGTCATAATGGAAACACAACTGCAAAGTTCCTTTTCAGGTAGCATCGAAAGGTTCCAGGGCTAGTGCATATTTTTGTAGCCATTCTCCAAGATATTATATCTGCAGGCCTAACTTGACACTTAGTAGATCCTAAAACTTGATAGATTTTTTGAGTTGCTTGGTGGATGTCAAATGTATATATATATACTCATCTGGAAGTGACCTCATGGAGAAAGGCAAATAAATAAACTGATTAGCATATGTTATAATTAGTTCTAATGAATAGTTTCCATAAATATGTTTCTAGCAGAAAGAAATGATTAACCTTGAAAGCTTTACAAAGAGCTGAGACCTGAAAAATGATTATAAATTCACCAGAGAGAGAGAGAGAGAGAGAGAGAGAGAGAGAGAGAGAAGTAGAAACAGTATTTGAAAAGGCATGAACTAAACCTGAAGCAAGCAAACCCTCTGTAGGGAGCTAAAGGTACTACTGGGGCACATAGATTGTGACTGCAAAGCCAGGATGGCAGGAGAAGCACACCAGCAAGGGCTTCAGGTGCCTCAACAAGGAAGCTGAGGTTCATGCTATAGATGACAGGCTACCATTCAAGGGTTAAAGCTAGGGATTGACAAAACCAGAGCCACATGGAAGGAAGGTCATTCTGTGATATTATACAGGCTATTTTGCAAAAGCTCAGCACAATTCAATTAACTTTCTGGCTCATGTTACGTGTCTGAATAAATATCTGCTCAGTGTCTCTCGTATGCACCATCATGCTTGAACTGTCTCAGAAGGAGGGGCCCTGAATAACAAGATGTTCTGTTCCAAGCGGACATCACACCAATGGGAGCTGAGGGCACAGTTGCCCAGTGGTAATCAACATGATAGTTGCTGGGTCAATCCTTTTTTTTTTTTTTTTTTTTTTTTGAGTAGAAAGAGGACACTGGGTATTAAATGACAAGAAAGCACTTAGCCCTGCTTTGGAAGGATCACGTGGGTGGTGGTCATCCACCATCTTAGCGGGCTTCCTGAGACCGGGCTGGGGGTCAGCAGGACTGAGGAGCAGAGGTCGGTCAATTTGAGCCATCTTTTGGGTGCCTCTGAACAATGAACCGCCAAGAGAAAGCCTTGGATCGTCCTGGCTGTCTACAGATGTAGATGATGGTGAAGAAGAGCTAGTGACAGCCAGGACCATTGGGTTACTTACTGAGTGCCAACACTTGTTTTATCTAAATTGTCCCCAATCTTCACAGCAGTGTTCCTAAAACCTTTCAATACTTCCCAGAATCATTTGCTTGATCATGCACTCAGGCTGCATTTATAGGCACACCTAGGCACTCCAGAAATGTCCTCTGTGCCTGTAATATGCTGCCCTTTTTCCAGTCCATGCCGCTCTGGTTTGTTTTGCTGTTTCTTTCTGTTTTGTTTCATTGTTTCCATGCTGGTCATCACGCTCTCACTTCATTTAGGGATCTGTAGTTTAGAGTAAAGGGTAATGATGGTTGTCTCTCTTATGTTATTAAAGTAACTGCCAGTAAAAGGAATTACATGACTTACCCAAGGGGATCCAAGCCACAGCACAGTGACAAACTCCACCTTCTTCACCTCTTGTCACCTAGTACCCATGTCACAGAGCTTCTGCTGCTGGAACAAGTGCCTCCGTGTGGCAGAGAGTGGTGATGTGCCATCAAAAATAATAACTGACATGCCTTTTTACATGCTCAAAAATAACTTTAACTTTACATGGTTTTATTACATTTTTGTACTCTGTTAAATTTATTTTACCATAGCAAGAACACAGCACAAATTCTCTTCTCTAAACATAATTCTGAATATATAATATGGTAGTGTTGACTACAGGTGTGGGGCTTTAGAGCAGCTCTCAAGAACTCATTTGAGGAATTTTATGGCTATGATTTAGTAATTCTCCATCATTTCTCCTCTCAGCTCCTGGGAATCACCATTCCACTCTTTGATCTTATAAATTTAGCTATTTTAGATATCACATGTAAATAAAACACAACAGTATTTGTCTTTCTGAGAGAAATACCAGTTAATATAACACTTTCAAGGTTTCTCAGTGTTGTTATATGTGGCACACCTTATTTTTTGAGGCTGGACAATATTTTAATGTATATCCATGCCACATTTTCTTCTTCCATTCTACTGGATGCTATATTTACATGGCTTCTTCATGTTGGTATTCATCAACAGCCCCGGAGCAAATATGAGGGGCCAGATGTCTCTTCATGTCCTTACTTCAGTTTTCTTAGAACAAGTCACCGGAAGTGGAATTGCTGGATCACATTATAGTTCTATTTAAAAATCTTAAAGCAGCCATTCTCAACCTGTGGGTCGTGACCCCGGCAGGGGTCAACTAAAGCCATCAGAAAATGTTATTTATTACATTCTGAATCATAACTGTAGCAAAATTACAGTTTTAAAGCAGCCACCAAAATTATTTTTTTTTGGTTTGGGGGCACCGCAACATGAGGAACTGTATTGTGGGGTCACAGCAAGAGAACCACTGTCTTAAAGGGACCTCTAGCCAGCTTCCCATAACAGGTGCACCATGTTACCTTGCCACCCCAGTGCACAGGTGTTCCAATTTCTTTACACCCCTGCCCACACCTGTTCTCTTTTGCAAGCGACTCTCTCCCACCTCTTCCCCTCCCCTTCTCTCTATCCTCCCTCTTCTCCCCCTCTCCTTTCTTTCCCCCTCCCTCCTCTCCTGCTTCCCCTTCTCCCTCTCCCTCTTTTTTTTTTTTTTTTTTTTTTGCGGGACTGGGGTTTGAACTCACAACCTTGCATTTGCCAGGCAGACAACTGTGCCACAGAGCTATATCTCCCTGGGCCCCCCTCTTCTTGTTCAGTGTATTTGGTACAGGGCCTCACAATGCAGCCCAGACTCCTGTTTTCAGCCTCCGCAGTGCTGGGATTACAGGCATATGCCACTACATCTGGTGTCAGTGGCTGGCCCAGTGTGCCCAGTGGCAGGGCTGGTACAGTATTGGTGCTGGGGATTGAAGCCCAGTCCATGCACTTGCCTAAGCAGGTGCTTAGTCTGTGCAGCAAGCACTTCTTCAACCCTTCCTGACATGATTTTCATTGTGCCAAAAGCGAGAGTATTGTGCTACCAATTCTACTACCTTATTTGGTGGAAGCAAGAATTGAGCCCAGGACCTTGCACTTGCTAGGGAATCATCTTTCACTGAGGTATATCCCCAGGATTTAAAATTTTCATATTGTTTTAGAACAGAGTCTAACTAAATTGCTCAGGCAGGCCTTGAACTTGTGATCCTCTATCTCTACCTCCTGAGTATTAGAGGTTATAGGTATACACCCGTGTGTCTGCTGGGTGTACTACAAAATTTAAATGATAGAGAGTTGTTACCTGAGAGGCAGAGCAATGCAGGGACACTTGAACTGAGGCAAGTGCTGGAAGCTTTCCACTTGCTAAATGCTTGCCCCTGACTCCAGCCAACCAACACTGCTCTCAACTGTCTGTGGAGATCAGTGGCTCCCCGGATGCCAGCTGATAACATCTGTCCCTCCTAATTAGTTACATTAAGCATCAAGAGTGCTCAATTCTTTACTTGTTTAATATTCTTAAAAGGGTTGCTTTGCAAAGAGCTTAGAAAAAATACAAAATCCTCAGCTTTGTCCTCTTACCAAAGAAGGCAGACATGAAAGTCACAACATTCCTTACATCAGAAAAATAAAAATTGAACCTGACATTGTAGGGCCCTGTGCCAAAAATAAAAAATGAAATCCTGTTCCTTCTCAAAAAAGCCAGTGCAGATATCTGGTCGACTAGCTAACATGTACCATCAAGCAAGAGTCTGTCCTGTGAGGGGACCTTGGGAAACCAGTGCCAGGCTTCAGAGCCCGTGCCTACCATAATGCATCCAGCAAAGACAGCAGTGTCTGGAGGGAAGTGCTCTATGCTGGGAAAATTTAAGCAAATATTCATTCCATTTCTGCTCACTCTTAGATTTCTCAGAAAACTCTTTATCATGGAAACAGGGCAAGGAGTCTGAGGATTCACTTGGCAAGTAGTTATGGACTGAGGGATCCAGATTCCAGCTTCAGAAGAAAGATTTCTACACAATGAGTCCAATATACACAAACCGGACGCCCTGCCTATAGGGCCATATGAGACCATCATGGGCAGGAGGCATGCACGGGACAATGTGGTTTGTTCTTTGGTTGCGTCCTACACTGTCTTGCTCTCTCCCGAGTTCTGCCGCACTGGCATTTCCTGTTCCACACTCATCACACCAAATCCAGGCTGTGCCTCACTGAAGCCTGCTCTGCAAGCTCCAAGCATAGCAAATGTGGTCTTTCCTTTTTCCCTTCCTCCTTCTCTCTCCCCTTCCCTCTTTTATTTTTCCCCCTTCCCTCTTTTAGCTCCATAGCATTTTTGTGATTCTTCAACCCAGCGGTTCTCAACCTGTGGGTCACAACCCCAGCAGGGGTAGAACGACCAAAACACAGGGATCACCTAAAGCCATCAGAAAATGTTATTTGTTTGGAATTACAGTTTTGAAGTAGCCACCAAAATTATTTTTTTGGTTTGGGGTCGCCGCAACATGAGGAACTGTATAGCGGGGTCACGGCATTAGAAAGGTTGAGAACCACTGCTTTAACCCAATTTAGTAGAGATGTAACAACGTGGACTGCCACACACTGCATTCCTTGAGGTTCCTAATTGTTGTTATGACTGAGATCTGAAATGTTCCCCATCAGTTTCATGCTCAGAGGTGGGGCCTTTGAGAGATGATTGGCTCACGGAGATGCAGCCAAATGCATCATGAGGAGGCGGGGGCCTAGTTGGAGATGGATCCCCATGGGTTGTAACCTGAAAAGGTATATTTTTGTCCTCCACTCGTCCCATCTCTCTCTCTGCTTGCTGGAGGCCGTGAGAGGAGCACCCTTCTTCCACCACGCCCTTCCACCATGCTATTCTACTTTGAAGCCAGCCAGCTTTGGATCAAATCCACTTGGAACTGAGCCAAACAAACCTGTTCTCCTTTAAAGTGTGGCTGCCAGGTATTTTGTCTTCACAACTAGAAAGTGACTATTTGTGTACAAGAAAGATTCCATCTTACCATCTGTTCATAACCCGACATCCCAGGCAGCCCCTGATACTGAGAGGCTGGGTTCCCAAGCCACAGTGCGACGTTTTAGTCCTGGCTCCGTCTTGCTGTAGCTCTGTGATGTGGGGTATCCACGGACTCCTGGAAGCCTCAGCACCTCAGTGCTTTTGGAAAAATGCTGAAATCTTGTCTTATTCCCAGGGAAGTCATGAATATCACTGAGGTATTAGGAAAAGCTCCACAGACTCCAGCACCATCAATCTTCAAGGCAGTTTCCCTGTCTCAGAGCTGTAGTGAAGACTGGAGGAAGGACGGCCTGTGAAGTTCCTCGGGTTGTCCAAGGCAGTGTGAGTTGCTCAAGACATGTGAGCCCTGTCCTTCACTCTTCACTGGGGAAGTGGGAGGCCAGCCTCAGCTCTGCATTCATTCTTAGGACTCTGGGCCCCATGACATGCTTTACACATGGCAAATTCCTGCTTAGTGTCTTAGTGACCTTTCTCACGATGTTGAGACAAAATACCAGACATGAAGAGGACTTACTTAGTAGAGGTTTCAGTCCATAGTCAGCTAGCTCCAAGGCAGGGAGGGTGACACCTGGTAGGGGCTCAAGAGTTCATGACAGAAGATGAAAATGCAGCAAAGGGGGGTGCGCTGAGAAGAGCCTCTCTCCGTCAGTTATATTGTATGTAGTCTACCAGGATAAGGTTAGTGCCAAACCAATCAGTGGAGTTAGTAATCTCTCACCCTTAATCCCAGCATTGTACTATGAATTAATCACGTACTCTAGATTCAACCACCTCTGACCAAAACCCTATGACAGCATGAGGCTTGGGGGGGGGGGCACCCAGACACAAACTGTAACAGCGGGTATTGGGGAGGATCAGGACACCACTTCCTGAACAGGTTGGTCAAGATTCCAGAGGGCTCACAGAGCCAGCCCAGGCCAGATCTCCTGAAGTGGATCTCAGAAGGGGAAGGTGCCACAGAAAGTCCACTTGCTGTGGTGGGAGTGCTCAGGAGGTACATGGGAAGATGCTGCAGCTTTGGCTGGCGTCTAACAGGTTGAGACGCACTTCACCTATTCCTTGCCTCACTCATTCACTAGTTCATTGGTTCATCCATTCACTCACTAGTGATGCAGGGCCTTTCTTGTCTTCCTCTAAGTGCACCAATTTCAAGGAAAAAGTTCATCTTGAGCACTTCTCTCAGGGACTATAAGTTGGCCAGACACAAAGGCCTTCATTCCCACTTTCCAAAACACCAGGGCACAGACCACTCTTCTAGACAGCCTGCGGGGTGCAGCAGGGGAAGAGATGATGTGCCATGCCGGCTCCTCTCAATTCAGGGCAGCAGGACCTGCGATCCTGGGGAAAACCCTGGGCTTGGGGCCACACTCCTACGCTGTGTGCCCTTGAGTGACTCACGTGACCCTTCGGAGCGGAGGCTGTGGGTAAATGTGACACTGATGAGAACCAAGGCCCTGCACTGCAGAGTACCTAGCACCCATGAGCTCCATCAGGCTGTGCACTGTGTGGAGGGACCTGAGATTTGAACCAGATTTGGCCCAAATCCAGGGGCCAATCTTCTCAGCGCTGAGTGATTCTCAGAAGTCAGCCCATTGGGGCACTCTCTCTATGTGTTTTACATAGTCATGTTCCGTCTCTGCTATTATTTCTTTTCCAAAAGAAATTCATTTATTTTAAAAGTTGAATATATTTAACTACCCCCAAAGAAAACTAATATCACAGGGCACAAACTGAAAGTGGGAAATGAAATAAAATATGTGATAAAAATCAAAGCAGATAGTGGTGCCTGCTGGTATGAGCTCCAGCCTCATCAAAATATACAGTGGAATGGACAGGCCATTAGCAAGGCTGTTGGCAGGGTTAGTGGACCCCAACAAGGGCTGGAACACAGCAGGGAGTGATTGTTCACAAGGCCAGGCCCACCAGACCTAATGAATGAAAATATGGAATATCCGTTTAAATTTGAATTTTAGGAAGCAACAAATAAATTTTTAGTATAATTATATTCCATGCACTTCCTACTTGCAGTAAAAATGATTTGTTGTTTATCTGAAATTCAAACGTTCCTGCACACCACCACTCTCTCCGACCTGGCAGAGCTTCACACTGCCTCTAGGTGTGAAGAGCTTCAGAGACATTGGTCACTGAACCCACAGACTGCCGAGCTGCCTTATGGGAGTCTCAGTCTCCAGTAAGGGCCACATCCAAGGCAGACAGGGCATGGCATAGGGAAAAGAGGTCCTCAGCTCTTCTCCTCTGGTCTCCCCATTATCTCTGATACAGTGATGAGAACAATCCAGAAACTAGAGGGCAAGGGAGCTTGCTGACCTGACCTGATGGTTTCCTTGGAGATTGATCTCTCAGCTCATCAGCTCAGCACACAGCAAGGTGTGGATAAAGAAAGAGCAGGCCATGGAGGGCAAACAGAAGGCTCTCAGCCCACCTGCCACGGACCCGAGGCTTCTAGTACTGTTTCAAGTTGCTAGCAATAAGCCTTGTGTTTTCTCCTCCTCTTGGTCAGAAGGTTTGGGAAGAACATGGAAAAATGGTTTTCTCATGAAGTGATCAGTGTTATTGAATGCAATTGCAAGGCACCATATAAAATTGCCTTGGGCATTACAAATTGTATGTCTCCAATACTTTGAGAAATTCTGTTGTAAGATTAAATAAAACATACAAGGGCAGGACTCGGGTTGAAAGAGACATCCCAAGGAGTCTAGCACATCATTTCTAACAAAACTTCAGGCCAGGTGTGGTGGTGCACACCTGAAATCCTAGAACTGGGGAGGCTGAGGCAGGAGGATCATTTTGAGATCCAGGCCAAGCTGGGCTACAAAGTGAGTTCAAGGCCAGCCTGAGCTTCATAGTAAGACCTTGTTCCAAAAAAGACAAAAAAAAAAAAAAAAAAAAAAAAAAAAAAAAAAAAAAAAAAAAAAAAAAAAAAAAAAAAAAAAAAAAAAAAAAAAAAAAAAAAAAAAAAAAAAAAAAAAAAAACCAAAAACAAAGTTCATGACTGAGTTATCAATACATTCAACCAAGACAGGATTTGCCCACTCCTCTGCCCTACTCAGCTTCTTTCCCACTTCCTACGTAGGATTTGTAAGTTGAATCTACCCCTGGGTTAGCTTGGTAAAATTAAACCTTTCATGTCTGGTGCTTTAGTTCCTCCAAAATTATTAGAATCTTTATCATATTTGAAATTCCCAGTGGTCCATGGTGAGCCAGGAAAACAAAAGCCATTCCTGGATGATATTCCTGAAGTGATGGGCTTAGAGAGCGTTGGTTCAAATCTTATGTCTGTCTCTTAGAAGTATGCAAACCTGAGCAATTTATCCATTACTTTTCCTCAGCTTTGTAGCCCTCATCTGTCCCATCTTCTGCCTTTTACCTCCACCTGCAGAGCCAACTGTATTAATCTAGTTTTCATTACTACAATAAATGCATGAGGCAGGTTTCTAATGATGAAAAAAGACTTACTGAAGTCACTGTTTTGTAGCCCGAAACTGAAAATTGCATGGTGCGGGCTCTGGCCAGATCTTTGTCCCTTCCTTGTGTCACTTCATGACCAGTGTGACCATGAGAACTTGTAGGACAAAGAAACCCACTGCTTGAAACAGAAAGCCAGAGACTGGGTTCGGCCAGATGAGTTGTAGGCAGCCTCTGGGAGAGAACTATGCACAGGCCCACAAAAGTCTTCTTATCGCTTTTTGCCTTTCCAATGACACACTCCAAACTGAGTTAGAGACAGCTCCCTTGAGCCCACCTCTTAAAGTTTTTCTTCAAGTCTCAACATTGTCACCCTGGGGACCAGATTTGCAACATGTGAGCCTCCCAGGGGGCAAACAACATCCAAACCATCCCCTAGCCCTGCCAGAAGGCGACTTAGAGCTTGGGGGCAAATGTCTTGCAGGGTCTGTATCTCCTGCTAACCTCCTTTGCTCTCATTCACCCAAAGCAGCTCTCACTGGTTGACTTACTTCCTCTCCTGCCCATGAAAGGCACTAAGGAGAAAAATGCCAAGGGACAAAACAGCAACGTTCCACCACCTCAGCTGGCACTGAGAAGCCAGGGAAAAGGGAGGAAGAAAGTTTTGGAGACAAGAAAAGATCACACTGCCCCACGGAGAATGAGAAATGGACCAGGACTCTGCTCTTTCTGCCACGTCTCCTCCCTTGCCTGCCCTTGGCTTCCTTCC
Source organism: Myocastor coypus (assembly GCA_004027025.1). Classification (NCBI taxonomy): domain Eukaryota; kingdom Metazoa; phylum Chordata; class Mammalia; order Rodentia; family Myocastoridae; genus Myocastor; species Myocastor coypus. The sequence goes on along the minus strand of PVJA010003582.1, from coordinate 54,142 downwards.
AACTAGCACCCCATTCTCTTGCTTCTTTATTATTATTATTTATTATTTTATTCATTTGAGTGAGAAAAAAGATAGAAATTGTGATAAAACAGTTTCAAAACAGGTTAGTACAACGTGTACAATAATTAATACATTGCATATTATTGTCTTCATAGTAGTTCTTTAGAGGACAAGATGCAGGCATGATATCTTATCTAAACAATATTAGTACAAACTTTTATTCTCAGTGAACTAAGAACTTTTTTCACAACAAAACTGTCCTTGATTTACGTTTATGAAGTTAGTAACACATGACAATAGGTTGCCTACAAACTGATTGCAAACCTTAACCAAACAGGATGTTCATGTCAGGAGTGAGGTAGCTTGTTGGCTTTAGGCACTGGGCCAAGTCCTACCTTCTTATGTTTGACTGATTTCCCAGCTTCTTGACTCCCAACATATCTTCTTCTTTTTGTTTCTTCAGAGATGGGTGTTCCACTGCAATTTGAGAAGCTGTCTTTGGAGAAGTCTTTAAAGGACCTTTCTATACTTGAAGCCAGTCCAAAGAGTGTAGGTACTTGAATTAAGCAAAATAACCCAATATGGTTCAATAGTTCATAATAGTAATGGGTTATCAGTAGAACTGGCATTAGTCAGAACTTGTTGACTTGAGACTTTTACAGCTCAGCATATTAATATGGCATTACTTTTTATATCTTGAGGTTATACTTTTCTGCTGGGTGTTTAAGGCCAAGTTAAAGCAAGACCTATGTAACTAAAAATGTAACTTTTGCATCAGAAAAGGTCAGTTAAATTACCTCAGGATTGATGCTGGAACCATGTACAGTACCTTGTACATCTTTTGTCATTGTCAGCTATCTGGATGAGTCCAGTCATTGCTTGACCAGTTTGCTTTCTGTGAAAGCCTGAGAGAAATATTTCTCTTTAGGTGACTCTCCTTAGGTGCACTTGACATCATCAATCCCTTTCCTCTGTGACCCCATAATCTCCATAATCAGAAAATTTGGAGCCGGGCGTGGTGGCGCACGCCTCTAATCCCAGCACTCTGGAGGCTGAGGCAGGAGGATTGGTGCAAGTTCAAGACCAGCCTGGGCTAGAAAAGTGAGCTCAAGGCCAGCCTGAACTGCATAGCAAGACCCTGTCTCACCAAAAAAAAAAAAAAAAAAAAAAAAAAAAAAAAAAAAAAAAAAAAAAAAAAAAAAAAAAAAAAAAGAAAGAAAGAAAATTTGGGACACCACTGAGTGATAGGATGTCACAGCAGAGGTTCTCTTATGTCCTGAGTTATCACTGACTTCTAAGGGCTAGGGCCAAAATATTAGCTAACCTTGTAGCCCCTCTATTTCTCTAATGTTTGGCCTGCGAACTTTAACTGTACTTCTCTGGTGGGGGAGCTACCATGATCTCTTGCTTGCTAAGCTCATTGGCAGAGGGTTTCTTTTACTTGCAACCAAAAACCGTGATGAAAATGCCAAACAGCACTGTGATCATTAATTTAATTAATTTGTCTCGCTGTCCTCCTTGATATTCTCATTATTTCCCCGTCTATTCAGAGTGAATTTCTTCCTTCCCATCCAAGAGGCAAAGCTGAGCTATGCAGTGTGCGCGGTGTGCCAAGAAATGTTCATGGCTGTTACCATTGCTTTTCAGAAACACTCTTGGATATCTACAGATTTGTTTGTACAGACACAGAGACATATTTTGGATTTTCTATACTTCCTCAACTTTGAATAGAAGGAACAAAAAAGACAGAGGTATGTGGATTTTTAAAACAAATTCTCAGAGGTATGATTGCTGTGACCCTGAATTTATTGTGGGTATTATTTTGCAAAGCACTGCACTTTGAAAAACATGGACTAGAAATTTTAGAGTGAGACAGAGGGTCCATATTCCAATTTTGCCACAATTTTGTGTTGTCTTAGGGGAAAAAAAATCAGCTTCTTCAGATCTTAAATTTGAAACCTATGAAGTTGGAATAATATCTTGGCCAGAGTTCTGTTAGAAGAGCAGGCCAGATAGCTCAGTGGATTAAAGTGCCTACTTAGGCATATGCAGGGGCCAGGGGTTCAGTCTCAGGTATGCCATGCCAGTCCATCCCCCCCCAGGGAGCACTGAGGTGGCAGTTGAGACTGGATGTGGTGGCATGTGCCTGTAATTCCAGTACTTAAGAGGCTGAAAAATAAGAGGGTCACCATGAGTTTGAGCTGTGTAGTGAGACCCTATAGACCCCATACTAAATACATTGTTTTTTTGAAGAAGAAGAGTTCTGTTTGAATCAAATAGAACAGTATATAAGGAAGAGGAATGGCTCAACAGTGCTTCCAATATACGTGGTAGAAGAGTTGTATTTATTTCTCTGAATAACATCTAAGCTACTCATAGCATTCTGATGTTATCCAGGAACCCATAAGTAAATATGGTTATCCTTTCAATCTATACACTTCCATCAGTGAATTTTTTTTGTTTGTTTGTTTTTTTAATTAATTAATTAATTTATTTTTATGGCTGGCTCAGCCTCAGGGCTGGCGCAGCATGTGGTACCGGGGATCGAACCATGGTCCCTGAAGCAGCCTGCAGGCACTTTAGACCACTGAGCCATCCTGCCAGGCCCCCATCAGTGAATTTAACCAACTGCTGATCAGAGTAGTTAGGCCAATGAGATATCTCAGTGGACTAAGTGCCTGCTTAGGAAAGCACAGGGGCTACAGTCTGGTCCCTGGCACCACATGCTGTGCTACTGCCCCCACCCAAGCCTGAGCATGCTGAGTTAGCCACCGAGACCAGGCATGGTGGCACACACCTATAATCCCAGTGCTGGAGAGGCTGAAAACAGGAGGATCACTATGAGTCCAAGCTGCATAGTGAGACCCTGTACCAAATACAAAAAAAAAAAAAAAAGAAAAAAGAAAAGTATTTGACAAAAAGGAAATTATATCTGTACTCAATATGGGCAAATTTCATCTTGTTATTCCCTTAACAATACAGCACGACTATTTAAGCGATATTTACCTTGTATTGTATATTATATATAATCTAGAAATTATTTAAAGTAGATAGGAGAATGAAACTGAGTTACATGCAAATTACACATCATGTATCATAAAGGACTTCAGTAGCTAAGGAGTTTGGTAGCCGGGGGATCCTAAAAGCAGTCCCCACAGATATAGAGGGCTGGCTGTACCTAAAAATAGACTCTGCTGGTCCCTGTCCCTCTGGAGTGGTAGAATATACAGCAATGCACAGCCTTCCTGCTTGTGGAAGCCCTAGAGGTGTGACAAATCACAGTGTTCACTCAGGAGGTGCCTGGCCCTCGCTGAAATACTCCTTGGGAGGCTGCTTCCCTTTGCTTCTGGTTAGAGCTTGGGTGTGAGGCTTTGGCAAAGCTGAGGCTCCTGGTACCTAGGCTCAGTCTCTTGGGAGGGCCCTCTGCATAGTCACTCTCTACTCTGTTACCTTCTTGGTATATCTCGAGAGGTTAGAAAAAAGGGTGTAATCATTTGTGGAACTCTTGACCCTTTTCAGGCTTGAGAAAGGTTCTTCACATCCAAACCGGAGCTGGCTGGTACTGCTTCCCACTCACGCACCACACAGATTTCTCCTAGCCTGTGCACATCCTAAACTAACGACTCACAAGTGTGATTTGTTCCATTTTAGAAACTGAACAAGTTATCAAGTGTTAAAGACAGAGTAAGAATAAACATTGTCACATACACTCTTGGATGCTAGTTAGCTATCAGGAAGATAAGGAAAAGCTCTATGGAATGATTGAAGAGTAATCGCCAGGAGACATTGTTGAATTAAAAAAAAAAAAAGTTCAAAAGGGCATACAGACAGAAGCTCCACCTTTTGTTTAGAAAAGAAAAAAGAAGACATACAGATATACACATCTGCTAATCCTTTCATGAAGAAATACAAAAAATAAGCAAGAAAATAATGAAATAGCCTGCCAGAAAGGGGTGGGAAGGGGAGAGGGGGTGCAAGGGAGGCAGAAGAGAGGAGGCGCACTTACCTGACTGTGCTTTTGTGCAGTCTTGACTTCTGAAGGTGTGTTAATGTTTCCTACATTGAAAAATAAAAGTAAATCAACCCAGACAAAAAGAGAGAACAATCCATGGTAGCTCAACTTTGGTTGATCTCTTACACAGTCAGGATCAATGCAAGATACGATGGTCATGTGCCAACTTGCCCCATATTTTGGGCTTGAGTTGCACCAGCTCACCCACACCAGCCCCAGCTGCGGAGGCTCCCCTATTCCTTCAGTTTAGCAACAATTCTCCTACTGACTGTGTAGAGATAGAACTGCCGATCAGTGCAGACTTACACTCCCTACTAAGGAATTAGGAAACTAACAATGGACTTTCCTCCTCTGGAAACTCTCTCTGTTCCTTCCATCTCCTGTTCTTGGTATTGCTCAGTCTTCAGGGCTCTCCACCCTACAGGAAGAAAGACCTGCTTCCCACTCACGTCGTCACTTGTTTGTTCATTTCTTCCTGGGCAGAACCATTGAGTAGAGATACAGGCTCACCCAGGACCCTGAGATCTCTACTGCTCCATGTAAGAATTTAAATTTCCACTTAAATTATCCTCTGTGATTATCCCAAAGCCTTTCCTTCCTGCTTTACCTGATATCTTACTGCCAGACACTATAGCCTAACACTGCACTAGATACTATTAACTCAGAAAGGAGCAAAGGTGAAAATAATCCCACCCTATCAGTCCATTTTTGTTGGTTATTTAAATCAGATAGATGAAACCCTTAACCCCACCCCCTAAAAAGGAGTCTTGATTTCTTAAAGCTAGTCTGAGGACAGAAGTCTGGTAGATGAAAAGCAGGTTAAGAGAGAAAATCCTTTGGGACCCAGGTGGTAGATGATATGATGAAAATAATAGGGGTTTTGGAACCAGTCAAGCTGGGTTGAACCCACATTCTCTGTCTGCCAGCATGTAACTCGGCCACCTTCTGTCTCTTGCATTCAGGAGTAAAATTAAGATAAGGTAAAGTTGTAACTACTTCTCATGTTATCGCTGTGTCAGTTTATGGATGACATATACAAAAACGTTGCAAACCACATAACTAGTCACTAACTAAAAATTACTTCTAGCGTCTCTCATCAATAAAGCTGGAAGAGACCTATTCAGGAACATTTGTTCTTAAAACACAGTCACTTAAATGTTAATTATGAAAGCACTGTATGTTAATTGCAAGACAATTATGAAATACAGAAATGAATGAAGAAAAATTTCTGGGCATTGACCACAGAAAATGAAAATTAATCCCATGATCTTTCCAAATCTTAATACTCACTGTATCTGTATGCTCATGGACATCTCCAAGAGAAGATTATATTATTGAGGATACTTTTACAACCTCTTTAAATTATCCTTCCACTGATGGTATTTTCAAAAGTACCCTGTTTTGCAATTGTATGGACATAAAAAGTAAGTTTCTTATCTTGACTCCTTTTGTTAGAAGTTGAGATGTAGAGATTTGGAGCATTTGAAATAATGCTCTTGTGCCAAGGCTTGCAGCTGAAATGTTCATACACATCTCAACTATTTCCTGAGGAGAAATATTTTTCCAAAAATGCAATCACTGAGCCAAAAGTTTTTGTCTTTTTAAGGATTGGGGTTCATACACCCATATTACCCTTTCATAATCATATTTTATTGAAGCAAAGACACACACACACACACACACACACACACATACACTTAGAATTTTCCAGTGTAAGAAGAGTAATCAGAATTTACTTTTTCATTTATGTGAGCCTTTCTGTCTTCTCAGCTGTTTCTGGTCCACTTACTGGAGCAGTCCTAAGTCTCGCGTATTGATAGCTATCTTGGACCATTTCCGTGCATGGGGCTAGTCTTTTCATTTGAGTTACGTCTACCTGAAAATGACTTCCACTCCTGAGCATATGCTTTCCTTGTAATCCCAAGGTAACACCAAAATGCCCCAAAGTACAGATGGAAAATAATCTCAAATGGATTATATGGTCCATCTGCTTCTAATAGTTGTCTTATGGGGATGACTTCTTTTACATAATTACAGAAAATTTGGGGAAGTACATTTCCATATGACTCTATAATTTTCTATTAAAAATAATAAAAATTGCATCACAACCCCCAAGAAGCTCTAGTGGGTCAACTAAAGTCAAAGAGAACAGCTGTGCCCAGGAGTCTTGGTTAATAAAAGTTAATCCTTTCAACTTTATTTACAAAGCAAGAACTGTCAAAAGCCAACTTGTCTTTAAATATTTTCTAGTACATTTTTTTTATTCTTATGAATATGACATCATTCTATTTTGGGTTGCTATAACAGAATACTTAAGGCCGGGCACCTTGTAAAGCAAAGAGGTTTATTTAGCTGACAGGTTTCTAAGCCAAAAATCCAAGATATGGTGGCCCCATGTTCTAGCATCTAGAGAGGTCCCTCTTGGTTGTGCCTCAACATACAAGACAATGAGGAATGGGCACAGTTGTGTGGAGGGGCAAAACAGTTGTGTGCCTTGCTTCATAACAACCTGTCTAGTGAGAACTAACACACCTTATGAGACCTGAATTGATTCCTTCCCAGGTCGCTTAATTACTTCTGTTAGCCCCCACCTCTTAATGCCTTGGGCTGCTGGCCTGGGAGCCACATTTTCAGGCTAGCAACCTTTGAGAAGCACACTCAAACCATATGCAAATCATATCAAACCAATCCAAATTCTTGGCTTTATTCCCCTGTGTTCCTTCCCCAAACTTTTCTGCAGATCCCTCAGAGAGGCTGTGAGCTGTCCAGCATCCTCGCCAGTCATTTATTTCCTTAATGTGCTAAATCAGCCAATGTCAATGAAGAACTTTTTCTGGTATTTTTTGGTTCTTACAAAATGGAAAAAAAATGAAGAATAAAATACAAAATGGTACACCTCAGCTGAGTGAAGACTAAATGGTCTCACTGCTGCAGAATTAACCTCTTGCAGCAGGTGTAGAATAGAAGAGTAGGGACTGTCTAGTTATCACAAAATATTATGACCATGTGGGGTTCAAAATAACATGCCTCAAAGGGGCTTGGGAAATAGCTCAGTGGAGTATGTGCTTGCCTGACAAGCACAAGGTCCTGAGTTTGATCCTTGGTACAAACAAAAGCAAAACAAAACAAAATAATTTAAGGGTGAGCCAAATAGCTCAGCGGATTAAAGCACCTGCAAGCAGGCACAGGGAGCTGGGTTTGATCCCTGGGCCTGCTGTGCCAGCTCCACCCCCAGGGTGTGCTGAGATGGCAAATGAGACTGGGTATGGTGGTGCACATCTGTAATCCCAGCTCTTGGGAGGCTGTAAACAGGTGGATCACTGTGAGTCCAATCTAGTAGTGAGACCCTGAACAGCCTATAGGCTCCTCCCGGAACAACAATGATGACAAAATAACAACATACCTCTTGGCAGTCAGTATATACTTGTATTGTGAACCTTGATTTTGTTTGGTCAAACAACCCAATGTACCACATCAAGCTATTGTTTTGATGAGCATTACTTCTTACTGCTTTAAAAACGTAAGATGCGAACACGTTCTATTTGTTTAGAGTTATCCATAAGAGCTAAAAGCATAAGGGTACTGCAGCTGGCGTGCGTTCATGCCGCTAGTACAGTGGCAATAACAATTTAAATCAATATGGTGTAGCAGCTCACTGTGACTGCTTAGTACCTGCGCCTGAGGACTTGGGCTGTGCAAGCCAGAGTGCTCTGAGGGCGGGGCGAGCCAGAAGTTCTGAAAACCAATCACCTGAAAGCAGCTTTCAACAAATGGTGGGGGCTGGGCAGAAGATTACCGGTGCGTAAATATCACAACTCCATTGGTGGCGAGTTGGGATAACTTGGAAACGTGATCCGCTCTGTCTTCCAGAATTTCCCAGTAGGGATAAATTCCAGGTACCGACTTGTTTGTATATACATCACTTCCATCTTCCTTTAATTTCTTGTGTGACTTCCCTATTCTCATGCCCCGCCCCTCCCCAAATATATCGCTGGGTCTCAAAGTCCCAAATTCATATATTGCAGTCCTCACCCCCGAAGTGAGGGTGTAGGAGGCCGTGGCCTTTGGGAGATGACTGTGTCATGGAAGCAGGATCCTCGTGAACAGAATTAGTTCTCTCATAGGAGAGGTCCTCGGAGCTCTCTTGCCCCTTCTACAGTGTTAGAACTTGCTGGAAACCCCTCCTAAGAACCAAGAACCAGCTCTCAGCAGACACCAAATCTGCCGGCACTCTCAGCTAAGCCTTGCAGGCTCTAGAACTGTGAGAAATAAATCTTTCTTGCTCATGAACCACTTGGTTTATGGTATTTTGTTCTAGCATCCCAAAGAGTCACATTGCCCAGAGGGGGGCATTCACAGCCATGTGCTGGGAGCCTGTACTGGAGACTCCTGATTATTCTGGTCCATCACCCTTCTCCTACATGTTCTACCCTGCAAGGGGCCTCAATTCGACTGTGGGCATGACTGAATTAAGTCTTTAAGATAGAAGATAGAAGCCACCTGCAATCACAGATGTATGCCTTGCCAAAACTCAAAAATCAATATCTGAGAGACTGTCTATTTAGAAAGGTAGTGTCATGTTACATTAAAATGTGTCCTTTGATTTTGTTCCCCAACAAAATATGAACAGCCTCTAAAGTAAAATTGCTCAGAATGATTTAATAGCCTTTTAACATCCGCTTCAAATTTATTCAAGTATCTGCAGAAAGACCTGCACGATGCAGGTTTCTGAACTCATGAAAAAGACAGTGTCCCAGGTTGGGGACATTCTCCTGTGTGTACCAGCACATCAGTAGCTATCATTTCCTATCAATGTCATTTCTGTAGAGCGAGTCCTTGTGCCAGGTCACTGCCAACTCACAGGACTGATATGACCGTGGCCCCCGGGCTAGAAAGTCCCTTGAGCATCAATTAGTCTGAGTACCTTCTTTTACTGAGTATAGCAAGGCCATTTCCAAAGGCACAAAGGCTGCAAGTCAAAACCACAAACCTCTTCCCTCCTAGGGGCTTACAGCAGGGATTTTTAGTCTTTGTATTGTGTTATAGTTTATATTTAGATGTTCCTTTAAGTCCTTATGCAGTCATAGATGGGACCTTTGCGAGGTGATTGGATTATAGGGCATTGCAGCTGATAGGTGCCAGGAGGTAGGGCCAGAAGAGGTGTGTCACTGTGGGTATGACCAGAAGTTTCTGTCTCCTTCCACACTCCTCCCGTGGCTGTCTGCTTCCTGTCCATTATACCATGAGAGTGCTCCTGCACTGTGATTATCTGCCTTCTCTTCCTGCCTTGGATCCAGCCTACTTAGGCTAAAATGTGAGCCAAACTAAGCTTATTTTTCAGTTGCAGGTGTTGGGTGCTTTATCGTATGTTCTAAGAGACAAAATTAACCCTGCCTGGGAATCACTGATGTAGAGCAAAGAATGCAATTGAAACCAAATGGTCTAAATTTTATGCCCAGATAGGTTTTGTCAACCTTATGCTGTAGTTGCCTGGACTGTATAAATTTTGTATACTTCATGTAAAAATTCAGCTTAGCTGGCCACCCTGAGCACACTCGACAAGGAGGTGTCAAAGGTGAGCTGATGTGTCTCCCTTTGGAATATAATTTATACTCCTGTTGCCCACAGTCCTCACACATCCCTCCTGTGTCCCTGTCAGATCCGCCTCAATTATCTGATGATCTCCTGAGCTTCCAGATTAAAGTTAAGTCTTCTCTCAATGTTTGTGGGTTTGAGTTCTCTTAATACACTGCTCAGCAATTTGAGGGTGGGGTCATGCCATTTTTCTCTGAAAGTGGGTTGGGCAGTGTCTAACCTTGAGCAGATGCTCAGAAATACTTGACCGCTGACTTATCTGTGTAGCAGCCGTCCTGGGAAGATCTCCAGATGCTGGTCTTAGAAGCTTCCAGGGAAGGGGGCTGGAAGTTACTCAGTGTAGAGGTAGCTCTATAGTGTATCCTCCCTCACTTGGGGAAAGCGTTCAAAGACCATGGGACTCTCAGGCTCTATATTTGCATTTAAAAAAAAAGATGGTTAACTGCACTCAATCAGAATGTCCCCAGCTCATTTGACCAGAGAACACCTTTCAGCCCTAGCTTCTATCAACATTCCAAGAGGCCACTGTCCCACTGCATAAACAATGAAAAACTTGACCTAAAACTCTAACCTTTTCAGATAAAACAGTTGTTGAACTGAGACGTGATATGACAAAGGCAACTGTAAAATCCTGAGATGGAAACAGTAGTGTTTTTCTTTTTTTCTTCTAAGCACAGACTCGTACCTTGATTATGTCAACTTCTCTATAAATTTGTGACAATGGTATGATCAGAATCCGAAGCCAACAGTTTGGAAACAGAGCAACAAATAATGATGAGCTTGGCTGTGGTTCTACAGCTGGAAAGAGATCAGGGCAGGACTGGAATGCAGCTGGTTCAACCTCAGAGTCTGCGTTTAACCCGTGTTTACTCCGTCCTAGCTCTCTGGCACATTGTGTCATGAAGTTTACCTGCTGGGCCTCCCACCCTTTATTAGGCTTTATGCAAAAAGGAAGAAGGGAGTTATTAGGCACTGATCAACTGTTACATAAGAGAAATACTACTTGGCGGAACTACGCCTTGGGATTAAGGTACTGTTTATCACATCATGACCCCAAATTAGTTATGACAATTCATATAGATAAATATGTATAAGCATATATATATATATTTATATGTCTCATATATATATATATATATATATATATATATATATATATATATATGTCTTTTTTTGTCTTTTTGAGTCAGGGTATCTCTATGTGGTTCAGGCTGGCCCTGAGCTCACTTTTGTAGCCCAGGCTGATCTTGAACTCACATTGATCCTCCTTCTTCATCCTCCCAAGTACTGGGATTACAGGCATGTGTCACCAAATCTGCCTTGATTCTCATTAATTTTGGACAACTCTTGTTTCTGAGAGCCCCACATACTTAGGAAGAAGTTAACTTGGGGTCTGAGAGAACTACTGAAATTTTGGGAACAAGGTCTGGGAACAAAGTACATATTCTCCACTTTGCTTAGCATATATGGGAAATCAGGAATGGAGTGGATGGGTGGACAAAATGCCAAGGAATACATAGATGATGCTTCTTACTCCATTGTTTTATGTAATGTCCTCCACTAAGCTCTACCAGTAAGGATACACGAGAGGAGTAGCACAGGGTTCCTGTCCATGAGCGACATGTCTCCATTTTCTGGGATCTCAACTGTCTAATTTCTGAAGAGAAAAGGCAAAATATGTTTTTCCTGATTGAGCATTTTCATTTCGATTGAGGTCTTAAAGTTTTACAGTCACAACTCTGAAACAGCTCCAGAAAACTGGACAAGAGCCAATGTAATAATAAAGAACGCAGAGCTCTCACTCAGGGAAATTATCTCTCAGCTCTAAGCAGAGACATCAGGGAAATGGAGAATGAGTTAGCTGGAGGGCAGTTTCATCCTGATTTATAGATTGATGCTCTCAGCTTGTGAGAAAAAAAGGTGGGTGACAGAGAGAGAGAAACAAACCGAACCAGAGAGACAGAGACAGATAGAGAGATAGAGACAGAGACAGGGAAACAGGGACAGTGTTATGATTTGTGTAGCATTCCTCCCAAAGCCTCATGTAGTTATAGGGTGGACCTCTAGACTTTGTGGTTAACTCCTGAGCCACCAGGATTACGGGTGTGAGTGCTGCACCCAGCTTGGGGCCAATAGCCTGAGTGCAACATAAAGGAGACAGACGTGCTCTCTGATGCCACTATTGCTGTCATTCTCTCCTCCCGCACACACCTCGCTCTTGCTCTTAGCTGCTGCCGCAAACTGCTGCTCTGCCTTGGAGCCAGCTGAGTACGGAGGGAAACCTCCAGTAACTGAGCTAAATAAACCTTTCCTTCCTTCATTTTGGGTGTCAGGTATTTGTCCCAGCAATGAGAAGAGTGAGGAGAGAGAGAGAGAGAGAGAGAGAGAGAGAGAGAGAGAGAGAGAGAGAGAGAGAGAGAGAGAGAGAGAAGGAAAGAAGAAAAACAACAAGAAAGAAAAGCATACAGGGAAGGAGGCCATCCAGCCCCCAGAAAATCTAGTTTCTGTTCGACACTGCGAAGTAAATACTTGGTTTACTTTTAAACCTGCACTTTACCTCCCATCCCATCCCATCCCCCTCCTTCACAATGATCTGTATCAAAGCATTCTGGGAAAGACACAGCTCTTTGTAGCATTTGGAAGCAGCAGACAACATTATATGTGATGAGTTGTATAAGAAATCATACACTATCACACTGGGGTGTGACCCCAGCTCATAAGCAGGGGAGGTGGATAAAGCAAATCCCTCAGAAATCATTCTTTGGCATGAATAAAGTTTCAAAATCATAAAAAGCTTGGCTTCGATTCCTTAGTCCTATATGGTATGTTTCCCTGCATGCTTGGCCAATCTTGTTTACTAAATGACACAAAGCAACTGATAGAATTTTCTCTACATGGATAATGGCTGCTTGTAAGCCCGTGAAGTGATGCTAATTTTATTTACTCACAGACTTGTTAGTGCTGAGCTAAAATAATTTTCAGTGTCCTGTGTCTAGAAGGTTTTGGTTATGGAGAGAGATTTGGCTTTTCCTATTAGCTTCCATTATAAAATTGTACTAAATCCTATATAACGAAAAAAAAAAAAATCCAGTAGAATGAAACACAGCTTAGAGGAGCTGGTGAAAAGATGACATTGAGTCCCGGAGACTGAATCCTCAGACAGAGCTGTGTTTTAGGGAGAGGGGCCTGGAATCCTTTCATGCTCCACACAGCCTGTCGTTTATCTGAAGCTGCTCAGAGGCATCTGAGGAGGGGGCCACTATCCTTCCAGATGCCACCACTCCCCTTCCTCTTTAGTTGTAGTACCCTGGCTTTTACATGAGACTGTTACTTGACTAAGAAGACACTGCTGTCCCTAGCCTCCTTTGCAATAGGATTAGACCATGCAACTAGGCTCTGACTGATACTGGGCAAGCAGATGGACTACGATAGATTCCTGTAGTGTCTTAGACAGGAAGTCAAGAGTATCCTTCCTGCTCTCATCTCTATCCTCCTACCTAGAATGTGAATCTGCTGGCTGGATCTTGAGCCATTAGAATGGGCGCATGATTCATGAGCAGAAGTACAGACCTGGAAGGAACACTGCCATCTGTAAACTTGTGGAAACTCTAGAAGCTCTCTGCCTTAACTTCTTTAAGCCATTTGTTCATCTTTGCATTATTCATAATCCTGTCCAGTGGTTTCCTGCCACTTGCATAGTGAAGCCTTCCCTGACTTTCTAGACAGTGCACTGTGCATTACCTATAAAGCACTTAACAAATGCTGAATGAGTAATTGCTCAAGTGCTTTTTTACATTTTAGTACCTGTAGCAGAGACCATCAAAGTCCTACTGTCATTCTCTTGGAGTTCACTATTGCCATCACAGTGTGCCATACAGCTTGCAGCTGCAAAAACCAGCAAGTCTTTCAAAACAGCTTTGTCCTGAACAGCCCATGTGTAAGGGCCAGCCAGAAGTGAATGATTGCTACCACCCTCTGCAAACAACCCTCAACCAGAAGTAGGAGTTGGTGTGTACTTCTTTTTACTTGACTTGAGCTATGGCCTAGGTTACAGCGGTGGTGAACCGATGCCGCACAACCCACATAGTAGGCTGTTTATATCATTATAGTTCTAAATGGCTTGCTATCTCTTGTAGAATGTCTCCTAGACTTCTCTAGCAGGTCTGAACCTGATCTGTGCAATGATCAACTGTAGTATTATACGGTCCTCTTTCCCCTCTATATCTCACTTCCATGAGCTCCTACTAGTATTTTATGGGTTCATCTCACAAAGAACTCACTATGATTCAAGCCCTTGAAGTAAGAATAGTTTACTTCAGGGCAACCCAACCTAAACCAATGTACACCAATGTACAGTGGTACCTCCTTGGTTCAGGAACTTGATTTTTTTTTCTGTATTTTATGAAAGAGTCTGCAGCATGTTCAGGGTCTCACTACTAGATCAGACTCATAGTGATCTACCAGTTTATAGCCTCCCAAGAGCTGGAATTATAGGCGTGCACCACCATGCCCAGTCTCAACTGCCATCTCAGTGCCTACCCAAGGTAGGCCCAGGGATCAAACCCCTGCCCCTGTGCCTGCTTGCAGGTGCTTTAATCTGCTGAGCTATTTGGCCAGCCCCTAGGAACTTGATTCTTCTCATGATTCTTGTCACAAGCTGATATGGACAAGAACTGAATCAAATTTCATGGTTAGGGTCAATGCTTACCTTACAAGAAAATTTAAGTCCATTCTTGTTCAGTTCAATTTATGCAGAATTTTGGATGGAGTTACCACTGTCTGTCTCCTTGGCTAGACTGTTAATTTCTCCAGGAACTGAGAATGTAGTTGCCTTACTTACCACTGTATCTCCAATACTGAACAATAACACATGTCCAGCACTAGAAAGAGGAAGAAAAGTATCAAGTCACTGCCCTCATTGCCAGTCATACTGGAGACATTTACCACTTAGGAATGATATGATGGGATACAGCTAGGAGATTTAATCCACTACCTTCATACCTCTCCAGTTCTTCTATGAGGAATAGTGTAACATCCATGGTGATTGTGTTCCATTGCTTTTTAAATGCTATCAGCACAAAGTATAGAAAGTTATGGCACACATCTTTTAACATAAGTTCTTTGATTTTACTATGCTATTTTGGGGACAGAATATTTTACCTTTTCCCATTACTGACCTTCTAAATTTCTCTCCTTCTTCAGGGTCTGATAGATGACATTTTTATGAGTGAAAGACAGAGCAAATCATAAAATTGTAGACATTATAGTAAAATAGCTAAGAATCCATTGCGAGATTCAAATAGTTCCTACTTCAAATCCCAATCACCAAGTAGGTGATCTTTATTTTTTTAAAAAAACTTTATTTATTTATTTATGTATGTATGTATGTATGTATGTATGTATGTATGTATTTATGGCCAGCTCAACCTGCCCTTAGGGTGGAGCTGGCACAGCATATAGTGCTGGGAATCAAGCCACAGTCCCTGCCATTACCTAAGCAGGAGCTTTACACTGCTGAGCTATCTCACTGGTCCAGTAAGTGATCTTTTGAAAGTCATTCACTGATATTACATTTTCTGTGCTTAAAAATAAGAATAATAATTGCTACGATACAAGGTTATTTGAAAGATTAAATATTAAGGTGCTTGTATAACAGGTAATTCTGTCTTTGAGATAGTGCAGTGGTATGTTATTAACAGATACATGCTATGTTATTAAAAGATATTGCCATTGCTGAAGGCCTTGACCATCAAAAACATAGTATATTTTTCTTTTTTTTTTTTTTTTCTTACATAGTATATTTTTCTAATGAATTCATGATCCATTCCAAATTCCAAAATCAGGCTAATTTAATTTTCCATACCTTCTCGTTCAAAGACCCCATTGTGTTTTGTGATATTCCATTTTATTTCATTTTTTTACTTTTAAAGAGAAATAACAGTGGGACAGCTTCACAACACATTAGTAGAACAACTACAATTATTAATACATTGCACATTATTGTCTTCATAGTAGTTGTTCTGAGTACAAGATGTAGACATGATAACTTTTCTAAACACTATTGGTACAAATATTTCTTCTCATTGAGCTAACAGAAAGTCGTTGTATGTATAGTCTAATTTTCCATACTAGTAGTGGGTTATCGGCAGAACTGGCAATGTTGGAAGCTGTTGACTGGAGCCTTTTATAGCTCAGCATACTAATCTGGCTTTACTTTCTATGCCTCATGGTTAAACTTTTTTGCTCAGTGGTTAAGTCCAAGTTAAACCAAGATCTATATAACAAAACATGTAACTTTTGTATCTGACAAGGACAGTCAAATCCCTTCATGATTAATCTTGAAACCATGTAGAGTATTTTGTAGAACTTTTGTCAGTGTCAGCCATCTGGATGAGTTAGGCCATTGTTTGACCAGTTTTCTCTCTGTGAAAGCCTGAGAGAATGCTTTCTCTCTAGGTGACTCTCCTTAAGCACACTATACATCATTAGTCCCTTTCCTCTGTAGCCCTATAATCTCCTTGAACACAAAATTTGGGACTCCACTGAGTTATAGGATGTCACAGCACAGATTCTCTTATGTTCAGATTCCTCACTGACCTTGAAGGGCTAGGGTCAAAATATCGGCTATGCTTGTAGCCCTTCTTTTTCTCTAATATTTTGGTCTGCAAACTTAAGTTCTTAACCCTCCAAAAGAGAAGCTTAGTGATACTATTACTCTATAACATAAGTGCTTGAGCTTAACATCACTGTCTTTCTGAATATTTAATACCTTAGACTTAACATGGAACTGGTATTTTCTATCAATCATTGATAGTCTGATAACTCCCTATAGAATGTGATTTTAAAAAAAAACTGGTACAAGCTGGTGAGATAGCTTAGCAATCTAAATAAAGGTCCTGCTTAGGAAAGCTGAGGCAACCTCTGGGACTGCGGTTTAATCCCTGGCACCACATGCTGCACCAGCTCCACCCCCAGGGTTGCCTGAGCTGACCATAATGAAGAAGAAGAAGGAAAAGGAGAAGGAGAAGGAGAAGGAGAGGAAGAGGAAGAGGAGGAAGAAGAAAAGGAGAAGGAAGAAGAAAAAGGAGGAGGAAGAAGAAATATCTTTTAAAAACTGTTACACTTTTTTACACAGAAAATTTAGAAATCTAAGCATATATTAAATTGTAGCAGGCCAATCCTGTGGTGATATTCCATTTGAAGTGTCCTTTTATTTTTCTATGCTCCTACCTCCCCCACCCCGCCCCACACACATAATATGTAATACCACATTGCACCATCAGTGGCCGCTGTTTGACATCACCCTACAACGTAAGACATTTCACCACCAAGGCGCTGCATGTGGGCCCAAGGAACCAGTTCTATAAATCAAAATTAATATGCTTTGTTTATTTGGAGATGTTCCATAAAGAATGGCTCTTTCCACTTTCCACTGGAGAGGAGCAGAGCTGGGAATACTTAACAGCAGTATTATATGAGACTCGGAGGAGAGGATTCTTCCCCTGGCAGCTCGAACAGTGGCTCGTTGCCTCTGAGATGCTGTGATCAGCTGCCTTCCATTTATAATCTAAGATTTGTAAACAGCCAGCAGATTCCCTTGGAGGGAATAATTATGTTCCCTTTAACACACATAGAAGACAAACACTTTCTCTTAAATATGCTGTGTGCTGATTGCAAAGTAGATTCATCTTACTAATGTGGAAGGAAAACACTCAGAACCAAGGCATGGAGACGCGGTGGGATAGAGATGTTCAGATGGCCAAGAAAGGTGCAGATGACAGCCCCTGAATTCCATCAGGCAGGAGCAGAGCTCACTCACCCATCGGCATCAGCATGCACAGGGAAACGTGAGGAGTGTGAGTGGAGCAGTTCTGTACCTCATCCCATCATAGCCAAAGGACCCATGCTCAATGTGTCCCTTGAGCATGACAACCCGCACTGCAAAGGCTCAATCTCCTCTCTGTAAAGAGAGAATAATGTTTCTTACCTCGCGAAGCTGTTCTGAGACTCCAACTACACAACATACTCATGTGTCTCACCAGTAGATGTGCCCTAGAAAGAACACACAGTGCAGGCGTCATCAGTACCAAAGCCATGTCTCCCTGGGACTTACCCCATGCACAAATGACAGGTAAACCTCCAATCTGCCTGGGGATCTTTCTGCCCAGGTAGCTAGAAAAAGATGGAAATGCCAGGGGGTTATCACTTCCAGGAATAGCTCTCGGTTAATCATGTATAGAAGTTAGTGAAAAAATACCTATTTCCTTACCCCTTGGGCAAGCCAACTCTGAGACTCATTCTACACTGTCTCTTAGAAGTTCCCCTGTGGTCTGAGCCCCATCATGGGTTCTGGCAACCCACTCACTAAATGCATTCTGTGCTGGCTTCTATCCCTTCTCCATCTCATTTTCTACTTCCCTACCAGGGTTTCCTGGGATTACCTCCAAAACAAACCACTGGCACTCAGATTCTTGTTTCAGGAGAGAATCCAGCCAAAACATTATCTCTTACAATTGAGACTAGGTTTGTAATTTGGAAAATTGGGTTTACAATAAAATGTTCAGTTCACTAGTGGAGCTCAACCTGCTTTCAGCTCCTGCCCCAGCCTCAGGACCTACTTCCAGTAATCCACCCTCCAATCTGTCACCCAATCACTGCCAATGTTGTTATCCTAACACACAGCTCTAGGCAGTGCCAGCCCCTTGTTCTTGTTTCTTAATGCTTTACCGGTTCTTATTTCCTCCCTGACTGTGTCTTAAATATTATACCATGGTACAAGAGACCCTTCAAATCTGGTTCCGACTGTTCCTTCAGCCTCCCTCCAGGGACTGCCGAACACATCCAGTGCTCTGTCCCCAGGACCATCACCTGTCACCTGTCACCGTTCTGCATACATCAGTGTGCTTGTGATCCTCTCTGGCCTACAGAGCCTGCCTTGCCCTTGGAGATGAAGCTCAAATGTCAGCACCTTCCTGAAGACCTCAACAACTCTCTGGACAAATGAATAGGTCCTTCCCCTGGCCTTGCATCAAGGCATCTGCATTTAGTGACTCAAAATTGTTCACTTCTAAAGCACTTTCTGGACATAATCTACTGTCTCACTCAGGGGATGAGCCTCTGGAAGACCATCCCAGACATAAGCAGACTAGCTAGTTCCTGCCCAGGTGAAATTTATAGCTGGGTGGAAATCAAGTAATGGATATCGAATAAGCACACAGAAGACAAACTGACAGATTTTACAGACCCTCCCTCGTTTTGTCCTGCGGAGAGATTCCACTCCTGATGAGCAAAACCCAAGTGTCCCTGAAATATCCAGCCCAGCGCGTGGCACATGCAGTTAACGAATTTAGTGTGCTCATGTTAAGGAGGAGGGTATCCAGGTTGATGAATGGTGAATGAGAAGCCCAAGATGCCACGGTTGGGGACTGCACAGCGACTGGCACCTATGTCCACTATGTCTCACGCTATTGCATCTCCTTTCTTGTAAGCCAACCGTCCTTTCAGTTGTTATATTCTAAGAAAATACAAGTTTTTCTATGACCCGCCCCTTTTCAAAGGAGGCCACATCAACAAACAGAACAAAACACCAGTACTACTCCGTGCGTGCCTGGACGCTCAGGAGGGCCTGTCTGCTGGTCTTGGGGACCTGGAACAAGGGTGTATACAGTTCTGGTGCCCATTTCTTTTCTGGAGTTTCTTTACCCGCCCGGGTGCAGACAATCAGCCACCCTAGGCAGCCCCTGGAAAAGCCCAGGAAGAGACTTCGGGGAACCCTGGGGATTGGTCCGGAGTGAGAAGATTCTGGACTGGGCTCTTCGGGCTGTAACCATATCTCTCGACTTTTCGCGCCTCTCATAGCTTCCCGTCCTTCACACAGAACCGGCGGCCTGGGAAGAAGCCGGGCTTCCCGGCTGTCTGCCGGTTCCCGCAGCTCCGAGGGAGGGCAGGCGACCTCGTCTGGCGAAGGCATACTCCAGGCCTAGACGTTCATCTCTGTCCATTTCCAGGCGCCCAAGCCTGAGCCGTATTTAACCAAGTACTGCTCCTCCCATTGGGAAGCCCGAGGGGGCCGCTCTAGATGTGTTTCAAGCACAAATCTTGGGCACATTCGGTCTCAGGGCGGCGATCCACAGTCTCTTTCGAGACTGGTTCAGAAACCCAAGCCCAGACTGGGTTTGGGCCCGCGTAGCAAGAAGTGGGCGCTGGGCGGGGCGGGAGGGCGCGTCTCCTGCGAGGATTACGGCGGGGGCTGGGACCGCGGCGCCGCTCTCAGGGTTGCAGCCATTGCGCCTCCGAGCGCCCCGCATTCAACAGGAGGAGCCCGCGCGCAGGACCCGAGCCCCGTGCCCGCTGCGCCCCGCCGCCGCCGCCGCCGCCGCCGCCGCTGCCGCCGCCGCCACAGTCCGTGCGCCCCGCCGCCCGCGCGCCATGGCCAAGGAAGGCGTGGAGAAGGCGGAGGAGACGGAGCAAATGATCGAGAAGGAGGCGAGCAAGGAGCCCACAGAGGGCGGCGGCAGCGACGGCTCGCACCGCCTCGGGGATGCCCAGGAGATGCGCGCTGTGGTGCTGGCTGGCTTCGGCGGGCTCAATAAGCTGCGACTCACCCGGAGAGCCATGCCCGAGCCGCAGGACGGCGAACTCAAGATCCGCGTCAAAGCCTGGTCCAGTATCCGCGCCTTTCTAGCTTTTTCTCTCTTTGCGCTCAGTGCTCCGGGAAGGGATGGAATGGGGGCTACTCGGCGGGGACGCTGCCCGGGTAGGGCAGCCCCTCCGAGTCTATTCCTGGGGTAGCCTACACTGGGGAGGACGTTGAGAGGGGACCCTCGCTCTCCCCGAGCCCGCTGTAGGGTGACCCGCAGGATGGTGGCACCTGGCAGGCGCGCTGGTCATGCTGGAGTTCTCCATCCCAAAGGATGGCTCAGAAGCCAGTCCGGGGCTTTGGTGCTTAGGTGGTTAAATAGAGGCATAGGTGTAGACTAACTGTGTGCCACCTGCCCTCTGAGAAGTTTTACGTGTGCAATCGTATTTCGTTCTTCCTGGGACCCGGTTAGGATCATCTTTCTGCACCGTTACAGGTGAGAAAAACCTCTGTTCAGAGGGCGAGAGCTTGGCCCAGGATTGCTCAGCTGCCACTAACTCAACTGGTCAGGATTTGACACTTGGTCTTTTTAACCTCTGTGTTGCTGTGCTGATAGGGCTGCGGACAGAACCACCTTCCATACATGCCCCTGGCTGGAGCTTAGTATGGGGAAAGGAGCTGGGAAGGGGGAGAATCTAATCCCCTCTCCTCCTCCGTCCTCCATCCGCTGTTTCTCCTGGTGAAGGTGAGACTCCTGCTCCCATCTCCGGAGTAGCCTGGCTCTACAAGCGGCCCTGTAGTTCATTCCTCCCGGGCAAGTGTCGCCAGACCCACGCCTGGGATGGGATTTCCCAGAATGCCAGCCTCTCCCTGAGTGTAGGCTGCAGGGACATTGCCCCGCAGTTCTGGGCAGGCTGACCAGGACCCAAAACTCTGGAGCAACCATGGAAGCTTGTAAGGATAACTGGTTGTTTCCTCAGAGAGATGAGATGAGATGAGCCTCTTCTTTTCTGGTTGTCAAAAACCAACACACACACACACACACACACACACACACACACACACACACACACACACAGAGCTGCATAGAGCAGCGACAGCCAGCTCACAGGTTTCTAAGTTAGAAGCCCAGAATCCAGACCTGAGCTGGGGCAAGGAAAACAGCCAAGGAGGGCCCCCGCCTTTGCCACCTTATAAGCAAAGAGGCTTCCTGGCAAGATCAGAGCATGCAAGGGGGGAGCCAAAGGCACAGATGTCGGGCTCTCCCTAGTCACAGCTAGTCACCTTAGGGTCCAATCACCACTCTGAAGCCTTTCTGGGGAATGCAGGCATTTGCAAACTGGAGGGTCCTGTGCAAGTCTTTTTAACTCTTAAAAAGCCAAGCTGATCGAACTTGGAAGGCAGAGTGTGTCTGTTCCTTTTGCCTACATACCCATTGCCTAGGGCAGTGCTTGGCACACGGGGTGCCCTGAAGTAGTTATTGCTGAGTAAATAGATGGAGAAAAGAGCTCGGAGGGAGATGGCTGAGTCATTTCTCTTGAGGGTACAAGTGCTTCTGCCTAGTGCAATTAAAACTATGTATGGATAACTGAAGATTTGCTTTAAAAATCAAAGAATGCTTACATTAATATGTATGATATGTTATGAATGTGTGTGTGTGTGTGTGTGTGTGTGTGTGTGTGTGTGTAAAATTTATGACCCATCTTCCAAATTGAGGATTGGGTTCTAGGATTCTTAAGTCAGAGACTATATTCAGAGAATAAAATGTAGCTATTTTTTTTTTTTAAGAGAGCCTCTTTTACAGTGCAAATCAGTCTGTGTTCTCCAACCTGTGCATTCAGTAGCCTTATGCTACAGTAACTGCATAAATGCTTATAGGAACAGAAGTAGTCTGAAATAATAACTGTCAAGGTGAAGGCCGAGAGATTTATGTTCAAAGTCAGATACACAACTCTGTTCAGTGGAGCGGTATATATGTAGGCGCATACACACACACACACACACACACACACACACACACACACACACTCACACTCACACACACAGAGTAAAAGCAGTATGTATCCTCCATCCTATTTGTTTAGAAAGCCATGCAGGATGAGACACACTCACAAAGAGCCCCCATTGATTTTCCTTGTGCAAAGCTGATAATAGAGTTAATCAGTTTTCCAAGGGAGGCTTGGACTAGCATATGAAGATGGCCCACTGGGCCCTGCTTCTTCCACTGGGCTGGGATTGGCTGGCCAGAGCTGTCCGTTGATGGTTAAGTTTTAGCCTTGAGATCCAGGATGACTCACTGTGTATTTTTATGAATCAACGGATGGCCTCATGGATGAAGCTCTGCCTTTGATCTGATCTTTATTTTTAATAGAAACCTTTTATCATCAAATAAGATAGGCCTTTTGCATGAAACTAAAGCATACCACATCTGAACTAGTACTAGCCCTACAATGAGAACCCTACTAAATTACTCTAAAAATGTTACGGAAATGGAAGAGAACAGGCTGAAAGAAATACATGTTTTATCTCACTTACCCTCTCATTCAAGAGATGATGAGATAGATATCTTTTCTGAAGTACAGGAGAACAAATAGAGAGGTCTAGGAACATTATTTGCCAGAAATTTCCTATAAATAGTAGAGCAAGGATTTGAGTCTGCCTCTCCTGAAAGCTCTGCTATTTTCTTTTCATTCCATTTCATTTTGCTTGGTCAAAAGTCATAAGAAACACAATTCTCCTCTCTGGACCTTTGACAGGCATGGTTTTTCTTTCATTCTTCAATAATATGGATCTCTTGCTCTTTTCATGTGTGGCTTAAGGGAACTTTTTTTTTTTTTTTTGGCTGTTCCCAGAGTAAGATAGCTTTCTCTGGAAAATAGAAGCACTTGATTAAATGCAGCAAAAAAAAGAATGCCAGCTTGGTGGCACCAGCGTTACCAGTTGCTCATTGAACAGCTTACATGGCAAGAGGTTACAGTGGCTGAATGGAAAGCACATATGGCCTTAGAAGCAAGATGGGCCAGTGAAAGATTTAGCCTTCTTTCTTCCTGTCTATGTGACCATGGCAGCCATGTCTCTATAGGCAAAAATGTGTCACAAGTGCTTCGTGGTTAGGGGTCAGCCTTCCTAGACAAGGGTCCCATCTTGGCCACTTGCTAACTGGCTGTCACAGATCTGGCTTCTTGGAGGCAGAGCCTGAGGCAGGGATCTTTTTTTCCAAGTGATTTGTTGCAGGACTGCTTTCAGGACAATGGGAATAACAGAAGCAAGTGAGGGCAGAGGAGGGAGCCAAGCAAGCTCCTGATACGGCCTCAGCAGCTCCCACGGGACCCTGTGTAGGCACAGTCAGTTCTACCTTGAAGACAGGGGCAGGCAAAGCATTTAAGGGCAGGGGGCTATTTCCTAAGGTGGCCACAGAATCTCTCAAGCAGAGATAGTTTTGTTTGCCTGGGTACAGTTCTCCAGAAAGTCTGGTGGCACTGAGCCATGAGGAACCAACATTCCTAGGAAGCGAGGAGGGGAGAGTGGGTATGCCAGCTCTAGAAGGGACCCTGTAGGGCACGCTCATGCTTTCTAGTTGACATAGGCAATGCTGCCTAATCCCTCTGAATTAAGTTTCCTGCTTCATAAAATGGAGATACCAATAGTGTCTCCTTTCTTAGTATTGTAATGAAGTTTAATGAGGTGTAGCCTGTAAGACCTTTCTGATGATGCCAAGCACATAGAAAGTGGTTAATAAATGACAGTGGCTATTATCTTAACTATTGTTCTTGGTTGTCATAGAAACCCTAGATAGTCTGCCATTCAGACTTGAACTCTTTTTAAAGTAAAAAGGGCACTGCTGATTACTCTGGACTAGCAGCAGCAAACTGGAACTGTCCTTGGTGAACCAGGATGTGGAGTCCCCCCTAACTGAGGAGGGTCAGATCTGTGCTCTTGTTACTGTAAATCTGGTCATAGAGGAGGGAGTTTCTCTTATACAGGAGCTAGTAGGGTTAGAGATTGGCTGAGGGTCTCCAGTTTGGGCTGCAGGAGTGTATTTAAGTGGCCATTAACAAGCCTTGTCTCATTTGTGGCTCAAATTGTCTTGTGGTGGAAAGGCACTAATGGATTGGGGACATTTATTTTCTCAGAGTGATTTACAGCAAGAGGCCATAGGAAGCTGCTGGAAAGAGACCAACTGGATGAAAAATGGGTCTGTCCAGTCATGGCTCCATTGGCTGATCTGAAAATGGGCTGAGGGCAGGCCACAGTAGAAGCCAGCTGTCAGGTTGGTAGGGGTCTAATCTATCAGAAGAGCTAAGAGAAGCAATGGGTATTTACTGAGCGGTTGTTGTGGACCAAGAGCTGAACTCCATGTGTGTAGTACTGCTTCACTTCATCTCAATGGCATCTCAACTTGATCAATATTACTGTTTCCACTGTAAAGAGGAGGAAACTTCCACTGAGAGACCTGTCATGTTCCTAGTCTGCTAAGAAGAAGAGTATGGGAAGATCCAACTCAACCACGTTCATGAACAGTTTACATCTGGGCTTCAGAGAATCAGAAGATGCTGTGAAAAAGCCATAGAACAGAGAGAAAGAGAGAGAGAGAGAGAGAGAGAGAGAGAGAGAGAGAGAGAGAGAGAGAGAGAGAGAGGAATGCATTTGATTGATTTGAAATAGAACTAACAAGATTTAGAATTGCATAAGACCATCCTGCCTTGCTCCCCAAATGACCACTGGGTTTCTACATCACATTCATTTCTGATACTTCTGAGCTGTAGGGTGCTCTGAGGATCCTTCTCGAATCCAGTTATAATGAATGTTGACTTGATGCAGAATCTTTATGCTCATTAAACACAATCACCGTTCCTTGGAACCACCCATGGTATTGAAGTTCTTTCCTTAGTCTCCTCAACTGGCCCAAATGATACAGCACTAAACTGTCGCTAATAAGGTTGATGCAATGACATGTGGCCAATGATATTCCCTGTGCTTATTCAAACAAGCAAATGGAGTCCATGAGGTTAAGTGATACAAATGTTTGTAAAACTGAGAAATTGCTCAGAGAATTTAATGTCCGAGCCTGGAGCCGCTCTGACATGGAGACCGTGATGAAGTGCTCTGAATCACTCTAAATTGGATGGAGGTATCGGGGTTTCGCAGGAAAGGATGACTCTCGACTGAGTCACATTTGAGCCCCTTGTGATAATGAGAAGATAGAGCTGCGAGCTCAGGGATCTTTCTTATTTGCTGAAGTTTACATTTCCTCATTAACTGTGTCCTTGCAGACAAGGTCTCAGGGTAGTGATGATGGTCTTTATCCAATAGTAGAATGGATTTCTTGTGCCCTAGCAATTCAAAGAGGAAAGGAAACTCGTGATTCAGTGGTTCTTCCTTTGTATAGGAAAAAAAAAAAAAAAGTATCTTTTTTAATGCCATCACTTGATTATACTCAGCCCTATTGCCCCCTTGGGAATATTTTGATCTCATTATCACTAGAGAAGTCTTTTCTCTCTTTCCTGCATCCTTTCTCTTTTCACCTGTATCTCTTTCTATTCCTTTCTTCCTTCTAATTTTTCCATTAGAATGGTTAAAAGAGGGATGCCTGCTAAGGAATGACCCTGCTAATAGAAATGATGGTTGGTAAAATTTGCAGTGGAGGGGAAATATTGAGAAACTGAACTTTGTTTTAGTAATATTTTATGTGTAGTAGGATTCATCCAAGTGGAAATAATTTCACTCGCATAAAAATGGAGTGAACTGCAAACAGCTTAACAATGCCATTTAGAACATTTTAATTTGCTAAAAGTCACTTATACTGCCATGATTTTGATTGCTTTTTTGTAATAGGTATGAATTCAGGATTAAAACTTTTTGGGGTGGGTCAAAGCTACAGAATTAAATAAATAATTCTGGGTGAAAAGGAAGTGCCTGAAGAAAGAGCAGGAATGAAGGCAGTGGGTTTGTTTGGAGAAGGTTCATCCACTCAGGCTGCAGACAAGAGGCCCTGCCCTGAGGATCAGGGGCTTCAGCCGAGGAGAAGGAAGGTAGTAGAGAATTATCAGTCTTTTGGAATGTGCTCATGTTTGGGATTAGAATGTGTTTGGGCAAGTCGCTTAGCTCTGTAAGCATTGCCTTGCTTATGAATTTGAGATAATGACCTTGTAGACATATGACACAGTACTAGTTTCTCAAAAATAACAGCAAGACCATGCTTCTATGGGAATTAGCAAGAAACCAAGCATGGTGGCTCCTGATGATAGCAAAGGGGATAAAGGCTAATAACGCTCACCCCATCCTGCACTGGCAGGATCATGGCCATGACAAAACTCGTGACACACAGCAGCTTTGCATGCCGTCTTTACCACCTCAAGGCATTACCTGTGTTTTCCAGAAGAGGTAACTGGGCCTCGGGTAGCAAGTTGAGACACTGAGAAGCTACAAAAGATTTGGGTTCACACTGGGACTCTTCCTCATGGTGACTCTGTGTTCTTAAGCAGATAGCACCTCCAGCTTACCTTGGCAAGAGTGCGGCTTTTAAGGACTGTCACAGAGTAGCTGAGAATCGCTGAAGCTCGTTGGTGTACCTTGCTCAGAGTTGCTGCTCAGTGATTTTCCTCCATAGTCAGTAAGGCTTTAAGAGACAGAATTGAGACTTGAATAGGTGTCTCCTAGTTCTGAATCCAGGAGATCTCCCTTAAAACTGCATTGGCAGCCTGGGCATAGACTTGGGCTGGTCTGTGGCTACTACCAGCCCTTTATATACCCATGGTGGCAAGGGTTTCTCTGGCAGCACAATCTAGCCTCGGGATCCTGGCTCACTCCCACTGAAAGGAATCAAGATGCCATGACCTTGGGTACATCACTGACATTCAACTCTGAGAAAAAGCTCACGAAGGCATGAAGAAACAGCACCCTTATGCCCCCAGTTCCTGCACGTCTTCTTTCAAAGAGGCATTATTTTAAACATCTTGGCATTTGTCATAGAAGAAATAGTTTAATTAGAGGCAAGAAGATACTCTTCATAGGAAAGGGCAGCAGGCATGTAATCTCAAATTAGTTTGATTCCTCTGTGTATGATCTCATGCAGGAAATCAGCTGGAGCCATGGTACTAAAATAAGTGAATTTTATATTTCAAGGCCCAGGAGACAAAATAGATGTTCCAGTGAAAGGAGCGATTTCATCTTCATGAGGGAATGCAGTCAGCGTCTATCTTTCAGCCTCCTTTTGGCACTGACCCCTGACCCACCGGCTAAGCCTGGTCCCCGACATTGTGAGGGAGCTACAGTGCTTCCCCACACAGAACCTCTTGGCAAGCTAGAGTCATGGGTCCTGCTACTCTTGACTTTTCTAAATGGCTGGGGCTCCCCAGAGCTCAATGCAGGATAATTATCTTCTGTGCAAGGAATGATAACAGCTCATTTCTTAAGCTGGCACTGACGATATACCCAAATGGAATGGAAGCTTTTGCTTACACAATAGTTACTGTTTGAAGTGTAACAGTTCTGGATTCATATCTTTGCTGTGATACACTTAGATTTTTGAAGCCTCGGTTTGCTCATTTGTAACAGGTACACTAAGAATACCTGTGGGACAGCAATTTTTTGTGTAAGGATAAGAAACATAACATACCTGTGGTGATTAGCGATGATGTTGAAATATTTAATATTTGTTGAATGATCAAAGCCTACATCACTTGTCATCTATGCCATGCCTATCTTTGGTGGGGAGATGATGCAAAGAAACAGGACATTAGAAAAATGCAGCCGGGTGTGGTGGTGCACACCCATGATCCCAGCACTGGGAGGCCTGAGGCAGAATGGTGGTCCTTGCCAGTTTGAGGCCAGTCTGGGCTATAAATTTAGCTCAAGGCCAATCTAAATTACATAGCGAGACCCTGCCTCAAAAAGGCAAAAAAGGAAGGAGATGGAGGAAGAAGAGAGACAGAGAGACAGAGAGACAGAGACAGAGACACAGAGACAGACACAGAGAGACAGAGACAGAGAGACAGTGAGAATGAATCTAGCCATACATCATTAAAATTTTTTGAGTAGGGTCTGACATTCAGATTCACGAGTGTCCTCCAAAGGACACAATACCCTAAAATCAAAAGTAGTGGAAACAGGATGGACTACTCTGTCATATCCCAAGAGGATCAAGACCAATTCCTGCAGGAACCACAGAGGAAGTAGAACCAAGATATACTGTGTCCCTCCTGTGTGCACCAAGCG
Organism: Myocastor coypus; assembly: GCA_004027025.1. NCBI lineage: Eukaryota > Metazoa > Chordata > Mammalia > Rodentia > Myocastoridae > Myocastor > Myocastor coypus. The sequence goes on along the minus strand of PVJA010003582.1, from coordinate 25,739 downwards.
TACAGCTCTTCCAGGGGAAGGCCAATCCATTCCTCCTGACTTCTCTGTCTCATTTCAGTCCTGTGAGCCATTAGGATGCTCTTGTTCCTGCCTGCCCCTCCACTCCCACCTTCCATCCTCTCCTCTTGCACTAATTCATGAGTCTCCACTGCTGGGAGCTCCCTCTTTAGACTAAGAAAGGCAGCAGCCTTTAGCTCCAGCTGCTGTGTACAATTTTAGCAAGCTGTAGCACAAAGAGAGATTTTCTTCTCTTAATTTTCATATCAAGAAAGGAATCTGATTGGTCCTTTGCAAACCACATGCCAGCCCTTGGAGATTCATCTCCCCATACCCCAAAGCAATGAAAACTTGAGACTGACCATATTTTTGTTTCATGCCTTCTATCACAGTTGCAGAGAACTGGGGCATCATGATTTATAGCGCCCCAGAAACACATGTAGGAAAGTGCATGTGTGCATGGATGTGTGCCTCTGTGTGTGTGTGTGTGTGTGTGTGTGTGTGTGTGTTTTGGCAAAGAAGGAGCAGATAGATGCTCCAAAGTTAGTGAGGGGCATTAACATAAGATATGATGTGTGAACTACAAGCTAAAATGAATGTTTACATTAAAAATATTACATATTGTCATTAATCCTCCCCAAAGCATGCCCTTCCCTTCAAATGCACTCACCTCAGGGTTCTGGCCAGTAGCTAAAGCAGTTGCTCACATCCTCTTTCAAGAGTCTTTAGTTGTTGCTTTCATGGCAGCCTCGCCGTCCCAAGTAGATGCAAAACCTTTACTTTTCATGATCATTTTGGCTTTGGCAAAGAGCCAGGGGTGCTGTTGTGTCAGATCCAGTGAATCTAATGGGCAAGGACTGCGCTCTGGTATCAAGAAGCCTGCTTTTCTATTGGGTGGCAGTCACCAGAGGCCTTCATTCACTGTATTTTATTTTTTTCATTTATCCTTTGTAAAGATACAAACGAGGACTTCCAAAAGTCCTTCAGGACAAAGCAAGAAGGATGCTGTAGATGTGTCTGAAGTGACGGGGAGTATTTTGAGGGGCATTAATGGTAATGGGCCGGATTTGTAGAAGGAAGCAGCACATTGGAGTGATCACTGTGACAACCACCATAGGCAGACAGAAGTGTTCCTCACCTAGGAAAAATGTGTGATTAGAGGGGATGGGGGAAGACAACACCCTTCCTGCCCTTACATCTTGCATTTCTCAGCACAAAGCTCAAATCCCACTAAACAATACAGATATTGCATTTAAGTTCAAGGCTCAGTATCTTTCAAATCTCTTTGGTCTCTTGGAAAATTCCAGGAACTTTACTATCAGTCACCTATCACATAACCAAGAATGGTGCTTGGTTAATAGTAGGCACTGCCATATTTATAATGGCACAATTTGTGATAGACAAATCTTGGAAACAACCAAAATGCCCATCACCTGAGGAATGGGTGAAAAAGATACAGTATTTTTTATACAATGCAGTATTACTCAGCTATAAAGAAAGACAAACTAAAAGCCTTCATAGGTCAGTGGATACAACTAGAGGCTGGACAGTAGGCACTCAGTCAGTGTTAGTAGGGCAAGGAACTTTGGCCAGGTAGTAAATGCAGCCTTTGTAATGTAACCAGCAGCCCTTCACACTGAGAGTGGCTTCAAGTTCCCCTCCATCAGCTCAGCATTCTTCAGGAAGAGTCCTATTTTTCTTCAGCATTTTCCTCAGCAAGAAATCTAAATCCTAAGACCTCCAACCTGCAGGCCTTGGAGCATGAACTTGGAAGAACACTGCATTAGCTCTCATTCAGTGTGCCAAATGCTTCAGAAAGTGACTTAAGGGTTTACTGTGGCTCACGGTTTCCGAGGTTCAGTCCCAAGTGAGCTCACAAGGGGGCTGAAGCATTGTAGCAAGAGGGAGAGGCAGAATGAAGTTTCTCAGTTGATGATAAGTAAGCAGAGTGAGAGAGAAAGCAAGCAGGCAGGGTCCCCTAGACCCTCTAAGGCAAAGTCCCCATGACCTGCTTCCTCTTCCCTTTGACCTTCTAGCAGCCCATTCAGCCATGGGCTCATCAATTGATTGATTCTTTGGTAAGATGAGTGGTCTCATGGTCCAGTGGCCTCTCTAGGCTTCTCCTCTGAGCACTGTTGCATTGGTGATCAAATCTTCAATACATAAGTCTCTTGGGGGATGTTTTATACTTCAATCATAGAAGATACGGAAGGAACTATGTTTTCTCTTTAATGCAATCTCTTCTCTTGGAATCAGACATTTGCCATTTGTGCTTTCTAATAACTCCTTCTCCTAGGCTGGGAAATGCGGGTCTCTGGCTTCTCAACAGGCTTCATAATTTCCTGCTTCTTGCTCTGTGGCTTTATTAGGGGCTGCAGGCCAAGGTGCTCAGGGACAACTGCTGTGTAGCTTCTGATGACAGTGACTCTGCGGGCTGTGATGTAGGCATTCCCGCTATGATTGTGAACTCCCTGCCTCTCCAGCGTGGATGGTAAAGCAAAAATTTTAAGGAGACATTATTTCCTTCATTCTGCCTCCACTTTCCTTTGTAAGCATCAGATCCCTCTCCCTTCAGTATCTCCAGGGAGTTGGAAGTTGCCTAGAGCTCTGGCCTGCGTGTTCGGAAACTCAGTTCTCTGAGTTTCTCTATTGATTCTGCCTTTCCTGTTCTGCAGTCCTTCCCCCCACCTCAGCCATGCCCTCAAGCTGCCCAGAGTGCCCTCATTTCTGCTCCTTTCTGGGTAGAGTCAGCCTCCCACTACTGAGTACTCATAGACGCATGCTCTTATTATTTCCTTCGTATCAGGATTGCTATGATAATCCCTACTAAGTACTTTGTACGCGCCACACACACTACACGGAGTTCTCTGTAGGGTCTTCGTGACACAGAGCTATTACAGATAAAGAAATAGGATAAGAGCGATGGAGAACTTGCTCAAGATCACATGGTTAGTAAGACAGGGCCAGGCTTTGAACTAGAGTATTTCTTCCTCCTGGTCCCATACCTTCATTCCCTCTGCACTAGGCTTTCACAGGTTTGCCCTAGTTTCAAAGCCCCTGAAAACAGATATGTGACCTGGAGTGGCCTAGAATAGCAAGTACTGCTTTCAAACTACGGCCTTTCCTTTATCACCATTGGCTTGTTCCCTGAACCTGTATTCTGCCACTCCCTCTTCGCTTCTTGTGAGCTTTGCTACAGTACCAGAAGACACTGCTGTTCTTTATGCAAATAGATTCTCCATGGGTGGCCCTGGGCCTGGATGGTCTGAGGCCTGTGAGCCTGGTCAACTCTGAGGAGACCTTTGCTCTCTTCTCTCCACAGGTCTCTCTTTCTCCTCCCAGCATGCTTGTATCTTTGAGCACACTATCAAGTTACAAACTTTCTTTACAAAACAAAAACCACCCCTTGTCTAGAATCAGGACATCTAGATTTTCACTCATCTATGTTCAAGGCTAGTCCCATCAGCTAGGGAGGAGCTGCTCAGGCACCCCTCCTATGGTTGGTGCATTGATTCCACGGTTCTCTTTATCCTCCCAGTGAAACTCAAGTTAAGACTGAGGACCCATAATAAACTCTGCCTCAGCCTCTCGCAGTCAGAACTGGGGATGCACACAGCAGCCATCAGTGCCCAGGGCTTCTCGGCTGTCTGACACGGGAGACAGTCCTGTACCTCTGGGTCTGTTAAGAAATGAGCAAAGGCAACTGTCATGCCCTCACCCTCCTTGAGGCTCAGCCTCACTGTCCTCACCAGCAGCGTGGGAAACTCTGCTCTGTCCCAGTGCACTTTGGCTAATTTTTCTCCTTTTTCTCCTCATCTACTTTCTTTTCATTTCCTTCAGATAGCTAGAAGCCCATCACTTCAGATATCCTGAAGAATGCTGAGCTAACGGAGCCCATCACTTCAGATACCTTAACGGAACCCCGATTTCCAGAGTAGTTGAGGAGCAGGGTCAGACTACAGGCTGGTTTAGAAAACACAAAGCCTGAATCCCGTGGAACGGCAGAGCAGATGTCTCTAGGATTTGGTTTTCCTGGCTGTGTCTCTCCAACCCATCCTGCATGCTTCAGACTCTCTTGCTCTCTTTCAGCACTTGCATTTCCCCAAGGTTTGTTCTTGATCTCTGTTGCCTTTTGCAGCCACTTCTACTTGCTTTTCACATTCCAGCATCTACTTTCTAGGAGTAAATCTCAGCTGTTTCTGAAGTCCATTGATCAGGGGTTACAACAAGGCTGTCAGCCAAACACACCGAGAGATGATTCCTTTAACAAGGAATTTAAATTTCCCTACTTCCTTCTCCAGTAGAAAAGCCACTGCGGGCCAACCTTCTTAAGGTGTACTGTGCTAGGCACTGGACTTTGAAAGATGGATTCCTAGTGCTACTCGTGATCTACAGGAAAAACAACCAGGTTGCACAGCAGTCGATCTTAATTGACACCTTGACTGGATTGAAAGACTCCTGGACCATAGGGGTCCTGTGGGTATCCACTGATGTTCATGGCCAAATGTATTCTTGGTGCCAGAGACACTTGCAGGTGATGAGTCGTGGGGACTGTGCCCTGGGGGGCATTTTCTTTGCTGACTCTACCCTCTGGATGCCATCAAGAGAGGGACTTTCTCCACAACACCCTTCCCCATGCTCCTTCTGCCTGGGGGCCAGGTGACCACGATTTGAAACTTCTGGAGCCCTGGTCCCAAGCAAACCTCTCTGTTAATTGTGGGTGTCTTGGATTTTGTCTGAGCAGTGGAAGTGCTGACTCATCCAGGTAGTGATTTAGCTTCTTGTTTCTTGCTTGGGCCCATGAACCTTGAGTATCCCATAACCAGATTTTAAAATTTAATGCCTCAGTCTCACTAGCCACATTTTAAGTGTGCTGGGACCCAGCGTGACCAGTGGCTGCCATATTGAGTAGCACAGATGCAGAACATCTTTTGTTCTCTGAGAGCAGATTGTACGTTGCTGGACCAACCTTTACTCCCTCTCCTATTTTTTTTTCCCAGTCGAAACAACTGTTTTACTAAAATGTTAGTTTTATCAACAGCAATGTCCTAGGAAATAATTATCATGTTGTAGCAGAAACAGACCGTTTCTCCATACAAACCTTGTCCCTCTGTGGCTTCATAGGGAAGTCAAACCATAGTCACAATGGACTGTGTTTCCTGCACTGTGGAGAAGTGGTTGGTGCTAGAAAGACTGGAGAATGGGAGCGAGGGAGTACTTGTTCCCAAATAAGTCTTTCCTGTGAGAAGCACCTGATCCAGTGATGCGAGCTCATACCTACCTTCTCTATGCCAGCTATGACCCTTACACAGCTGCCTCTTCCAGAATTGGCTATTGTGTAGTCATTTATTTGGTGATCTCTAAATTCCTGGGAAGCACGGATGTCCTTGTCACTGTTGTAACATCACTGCCTGCCAAGCCCCAAAACACAGAGGGTCTGTTGAATTTAAATTGGTGGAGATTGGATGTTCTGTGGAGCCCATCACTGCCAAGCCCTCGTTTGAAGTTGGTGCTCTGGTCAACATCAAACACGGAGTGTAAAGATGTTAACCTTCTCAGGAAGCATCACAAGAATAAAGACCTCCTGCTGCATCCCCAGGAGGGCTGGGGGCAGATAAATAACTCCAGGTCCCAGATCTAAAGTGTTGGTCTTGGCATAGAGGAGTGCTTGTTTTGGACCCATTTGTTTTTCTGTTTCATTGAAAACTGGCTCTAGATATTTACATTCTCAATATGTCTCTTAGGCTATTTTGGTCCACATTGGAAATACTACTGAAGTGTGTTCTGAATGCTAATTAGGACATACAATCTGCATATGTTTCCTTTCCACAACACAGTAACAACAAAGGACTTCTACAACTCTACCCAAGCTATATGGCCCTAGTTGTCACCACATATATTATGAAGAAAGGGATTGGAGTTGAGACAATGTAGCATGATTTGCCTAATAAGTAAAATGATCGATTATGAAAAAAATTAGACGGGTCAGAGAATTTCCTGTCTCAGACGGCTACATGGGCTTGTTTACTGAAAAACAGTGATTAGCAGTTGTCTTTTCTGTCTCCATACCATTAGCTGTGAGGACCCCAAGTCTTTCCTTCTTGGGAACAGCTTTACAGGAAAGCTCCACAAGTGGTCGGCATCAGCGTTATGCAGAGCCAGACCCCAAGGAAACCAACAGTGAGGGAACGGGAGATCATAGCTTTTCTATCCTATGACCCATCCAGAACAATTCTGGCTGTGCTCCTACAAGAGCCCCTTTGAGATTTGCATAAAAATGTCAGTGTTTTGTTTGGACAATGAGTGTTTTTCTTCCTTAACAGATTTTTCTCACAATCCTGAGGTAGCAAAACAAACACTAGCACAAAGCAAAAAAGAAAAACAAAGTCAAGAAGGAAGGAAGGAAGGAAAGAAGGATGGTGAGGACAGTAGTGCCTACCCGGCAGAGAGCTGTGAGGCTTCCTGTTTGGAATTTGGCCATGTTTTCCCTCATGCCCACATCTCCGGAGTTCTACCACCTCAACTGCCCACAGACATGTAAAAGATGCTGTTTACTAGTTCCTATGGATTTCCCAAGCAGTACACCAACTCTGAATGTGTTTTGGTAGATCATCTGCCTGCTAATCCTTTTTTAGGTTCTTTTACCTTAGTCTCTGTCCCTTCCTTGGTTCTAGATAATTTTAATTCCACCATTTCCCTCTCCTCTAATTCTGGTAAAGATCTATGTGAAGATGTCATTATCTTTTCTGTCTCCATACCATTAGCTGTAAGGACCGTAATCTTTTTCCTCCTTGGAGACTACTTTACAAAAAGGATCCACAAGTGTTTAGCATCAGGGACACCTACTCTGTAACCATGAGGGTTAAAAACCCAAAGGGGAAGATCATGGCACCCCTCCTGCAGTGAGTACTGGAGTACAGTACTTCAGAGCCTCAGAGCTTCTTCCCCAGCTCTCAGGAGGGGTGGCTGCTGACTGCTCACAGTTTTTCTGTTCTTGAGGAATTATTCTCAGCTGACAGAAGCCTGCTTGGCCTGGACCATACCCCTTCCCCTTGGGGCAGCACTCAACTCATGACTGGCTGACACAGGGGTACCAAGACCAGCTCTCTGCCTTGATTCAGATTACTCGGGGTGTCAGATAAGTTCTGGAATTTTCTGTGGGTGAACTATAACACCTTCCTGAATAGATCAGAGGTCAGTGCCTTCCCTGCTCAGTCCAGCTTCTCTCCCATGCATCCAGGTGTTGTCCCCAGAATGCTGCTTATCAGACCTGTGGCACAGGTAGTGGTCTCCTGGGAAATGGAACCTGACCCTCCTCACCTTCTTGATGTAATGATGATGGCGATGGTGATTGATAATGCCATGATGGCAGCCTGCGCGTGCTGATCTCTTACTGTGTGCAGATCACATTGAGTCCACACCGATGCCCCATGGAGGGCACCTTTCTATCCCACTTTTTTAGTTGAAAACAAAAACTAGAGGCTCTAAGAGATCGGACAGCTCACCTGAGGAGAAGCCAGAATGCTAAAGGGAAGGATTTAAATTTAGGTTTTGAGAAAAGCTTCTTGGAGGTCAGCGCTCCGGCTCCACGGTTCCCTTGTGCCTTAGTGCATTTCCTGTGGCTGGGGAAGCACTTTGTCTCGCCATTCTATAAAAGCACTTACCACATCAGCTTGCAGTCTACTTTTCTGATTCCATTCCCATGTGAATTTCGAATTTGTTAACTTTTGGTTTCTAGGACCTGGAGTATGGTCTGGTATACCGCAAGTTCTGCAGCACTAATATCGTTTGCCTCTTTCATGTTCTTTAAAAACAAAATGATATTGAGTCGTAACGCATTTATTAGTATGTCTGGTCCACAGCAAACACCTCTCATCTATCCTCACTGCTAGCACAAATTAATTTGTTTTGTGCTTATGCCTCATAATCAGAAATGCCAGTGTAGACGTGTGGAGCTTTTGCTAGCTTCGTGGGGCCCCTCCAGAAGTCACAAGGCCCTACGTGAAAGTCTCCTCAGTAAGCGTCTGTCTCTTCTTGAATATTCTTCTTTATGGGAACAGCTGGCAGTTTTTTGGATGAACAAATTGGGATCCAAGAGAGACAAATTGGAATGATGAGCCTAATTTAATAAGGGCACATTTAACAAGGGTAAGGCTCATCCTCTGGACTGAGATCAGAAAGCTTGGCTATCCTAGAGGACAATGAGAGAGCTTTTCATTTCATATCTGTAATGATCGTCTTTTAATTTTTACCTTATCTAATTCCAAAAGGGACTTGAATTATTTTAAAATGAGACGATAGATCAGCAGTTCTCCAAGCTTGGGCCCCAGAAGCACTTGGAAAAATATTAGAAATGTGAACTCCGAAGCCTCCCCTCCACCGTGCTGCATGAATGTTCTGCGGCTGAGCTACTATACCCCAAGCCCTTTAGCTCTTCAACTTTTATTTTGATATATGGCCTAAGTTGATAAGTTGCCCAGGTTGGCCTTGAACTTGAGAGCCTCCCACCTCAGCTTTCTGAGTAGCTAGGACTGACAGGCTGTGCCACCAGGCTCAGCTTTGTGTTCTACCAACTCCTTCCGGGAATTCTGATACGCAATAAAGACAGAAAACCACTGTAAACCATCTACCGATTTTTTTTTTTTAAATATGAAAATTCCAAAGCATTGTTAAGTAGAGCTAGAATGGAGCCTTAAAATAACAGAGAGAATGACTGCCACAAATTTAGCTCAGAGGATGCAAACAGACAATGTAGAACAAAGACATACCACTTTATATACTATCTCGGGGCTGTAAGACTCCTAAAGCCAATTTTTGTGCTCAGATTTGAGAGAAACTTCTGCTTTTCTAAAGGAGTAAATATATTGTAACAAATCACATGCTCATGCATAGCCTTTCATGAGTAATGATGAATTTCAGAAGGTTATTTCTTTGATAGTCTTTCCCTTAATTACATCAATGACAGGACAAGACTTGGGATTTCTATTGAGCATAAAATCAAGAAGTATAATGGGCTCTGTTGACCTGTGTTCATGGGGAGGTGGGCTGCAGGATCATGGAGATTTTTATCCTAGTTTTTTTTTTTCTTGTTTCAGAACCTTTGTTTGTTTATTCACTCATTTTTGTGGCCGGCTCAGCCCGCCCAGAGGGCAGGGCTGGCACAGCATGTGGTGCCGGGGATCGAACTGCGGTCCCTGAAGCCACCTAAGCTTTCCCAAGCAGGCGCTTTAGACCACTGAGCCATCCCACCGGGCCCCTTAATTTCTTTTTTTAAAATTTAATTTATTTTTATTTTTTTCTTGCTTCAGAACCTTTATTTGTTTATTCACTTATTTTTATGGCTGGCTCAGCCCACCCCGAGGGCAGGGCTGGCGCAGCATGTGGTGCAGGGGATCGAACCGCAGTCCTTGAAGCCGCCCAAGCTTTTCCAAGCAGGCGCTTTAGACCACTGAGCCATCCCGCTGGGCCCCCTAGTTTTCTTTTTGCAATAAAATGTTTGATTCCTCTGGTCAGTCCATGCTGAGGTTACCGACAATCTGACAAAAGAACAGGATGCCAAGACCCCAGAGGGCCCTTTAGCGTGGGCAGCCCTGCTTTCCTTTCACCAGAATAAAAGTCAAAGGACCATTTTCACAGCTATCTGCTTCCCCGGTCGTGAACTTTTTTCTTCTCTTGATCTTTTGAGATGGGGCCTCACTATGTTGTTCAGGTGTCTCAGACCCCAGGGTTCTGACACTCCTCCCACCCAGTTCTCCTTAGCAGCCATGCCAGGAGAAGCTGGATAAGCTTCTGTGGGCAGATTTTCATCTACTGTTGGGAGGTTAGTAAACCGTAGCTGGGCTATTTGGTTTGCATTCACTAGGCAATGTCTCTTAAGAAGTAATTTGTGTCTTCATTTGTGATTATTACCATCTTAAAAATTAACATATCCCAGACAGGCTATGAAGGAAGTATACAGCAGGTTTTTGGAGTGCAGAGATAGCAGCATAATGGCCTAGTGGCCAATAAGTCCAGCAGAGAGGTCACATAAAAGGGCCACTCCGGTACCTTGGACAACGTACTGCATCTTCTCTTGGCTTCACTTCCCTTCCGTATGAAATGGAGATTCAAGTGGTCCACATCCTAATGCTTAGCAGGCGGCAACATCGTGGTGGGAGCGACATGGCGGCTTTGGCAGAGCACGAAGTGGAGACAGCTTAGCACTTCTCATGATAGGTTACAGGCTGGCATCCCTGGGGGTGACTTGGGAGATAGAGAAAAGCAAGCACAGGTGCCAAGACTAACGGTAGGCTTCTCCGTAGAATTGAGTTATCCAAGTCAGGGTCTTTGGTCAAGACTACCAGCGTTGCTCCATCTCTGCCTAAGTTTAGGTTCTGATCAAATTTTAAGCACAGCTCACAGGGCAAAGAGCCATGGGGGGACAGAGCCACAGCCAAGACCCCAGTGCATGGGTGGCAGTGCAGGGACTGAAGCTCATGCATCTATCTCTTAGGTTTCCAGTGTCTTCTCTTGTTCTTCTTTTCCCCCAGCTCCTTAAACGTACTGGTTTTATGGGCAGGGAGATAGCTCAGTGGTCTAAGTGCCTGCCTGGCAATTGCAAAAGACCCAGGTTCAATCACTGGTACCACATGCCATGCTGGCCCCGTGCTGTGCTGGCCACCAAAATGGAATGTGGTGGCCCACGCTTATAATCCCAACACTGGGGAAGCTGAGACAGGAGGATCAGTATGAGTCTGAGCTGAGTAGCAAGACTTGTACTAAACAAATAAACAAATAAATAAATGATTTTTTTAAAAAAACTTTTCAAAAAGTAGTGGTTTTATTTTATTTTTTTCTTGTTTCAGAACTTGTGTTTGTTTATTTATTTTTATGGCCAGCTCAGCCTTCCCTGAGGGCAGGGCTAGTGCAGCATGTGGTGCCGGGGATCGAACCACGGTCCCTGCAGCTGCCCAAGCTTTCTAAGCAGGCGCTTTTAGACCACTGAGCCATCCTACCTGGCCCAAAAGTAGTGGTTTTAATAACATTTGATTTACTTGCACTTGAGATTTCGTAGCATTGCAGGATAGCCAATGAGCAAAGAGTCTGAAGACCTTTCTCTGCTGCACACTAATTTGTTGTACAATTCCGACTTTGTCGCGTCACTTTTGTTCTGTGTAGAGTCTTAATGTTCACATCTATTTGATGAGAATAATATCCGTGCTTCTTGCTTTTCAGAGAACATTATCGTGTTTAATGAGACTTGTCTGCAGGTGCATTATAAACTGCTATGCAAATATAAAGAGGTATTTAGAAGCACTGTCCTCCCATTTCCCTGTATGTTCTATCACAGGCCTCCAGATCCCTCGTCTTGTGTTTCGAGCTTTTAGGGTCCCTTTTTCAAACCCCTCCCTTCACCCCCTCGGGGTGCTGCATCTCAATAATAGCTCTCTACTCCTAGCCTCTGACTAATACGTTAGCATGGGAGGAGGAAGAAAAGTCTTACTGTATTATTAAAATTGTACCCATCTTTAAGAAAAATAGAATTACATAGCAGAACATTTTGTCAAGTACTTTCCAGCGTTGCCTTTTGCGCTGGTCTCACATGTTTAAGAGCTGCATCTCGCTTAAGTGAGGGGGATGTCTGAAGATCACCCCCATGTGTGCTTGAGTCATCTGACACTGTCACTACCACCTCCCCCAACACAAATTATCTTAGAGAATACAGGGAAACCGTGATTGTGACACTGTCGCTTGGTACAGCCCTGTTTTTCTGTGGCAGTTTGAGAAAATAAAAGTAGTGCATAGACCCAAGTTTAAGCCCATGTGTTGTGCCTTCTGGGTAACTTCTTCTTCATATCTCTAAGCCAAGTTATTTGTGTGGTCTAAAAATACAAAGGTCAGTAATGTTTGTCCTGGTAGGGTGACCGATGAGGGTGCTTGTAGTAGTTTGCATCTTTTGGTTTTATGGAGCAGAGATGACATAAGATACTCAAGTAAAGAGTTTTCTTATAAAGAGGTGTGAACTAACAAAAGCACCAGGAGGGCAGGGAGGCAAGATGGCGTTGGCCGCTCTAACTCTGTGGACCTTCTCCTTTTCACTGACTCAGCAGCGAGGGTTTGCAAAGCCTCGTCCTAGCACAGGCTGTTGAGTTGGCTGCTGGCTTTGATTTTCTTTTGTGTCCCCCACCTACTGACCTTTCTGCTTACATTTCTCTAAAGCTCAGGTCAACTAAGTCGCTATAGCTCAGTTCTGCCTTTTGATATCCTCTCTGTTAAGTGCTTCTCTTGCTGCCTGAGACCCAGTTTGCAGCTTTTGCGAGCACATCTGGATCTTGAACCACATCGTTTGTTCCTATGAATTGAATGGGCTCCTGCCTCGACCATGAAGGGCCACTCAGCCAACACGTGGCTCACCAGTGGTGCAGCAGCTGTCCATAGGGGGAAGAGTTCAGGAGGTACGAACACAGCCCCTCATGTGCCCCTTTCCCTGGGGTGGAGGGCAGCAAGTTCCCATGGAAATGGAAAATGTCGAATAAAGGCTTGACTTTATAAAGGGCCTTGAACTTAAAATCTGTCTGACACTTTTTAAAATGTGTTCTTAAGTAGGTGGCTCAGTTGAACTGTCCGAGGTTTTCGCATGTGAACGACCGGTAGGATAATTCACACCTCCTAGGAGTATCACTGATTCCTCAATAACCAAATCAAAGGACTTAGTGCAGTGCCCTTCACAAATTAAACCCTCACTAAATGCTAGCTGTATCCACATCAGAAGGAGGTTGGGCACAGGCACCAGTAAGTGTCCATTAGCAGTGGCTCATCTCCTTGTGTAAGATGATCAATACCACCCACTCCTTCCTCTCAGGGTGCACCTGCTTCCTGAAAATAGGCAGCATCCACCATGGCCAAGGGGATCCCTGAACAGCTTCCTGGGGAAGCAGGAAGCCACCGTCTCTTACAAAGTTAGTCGTACATTTTTCAGTGTGGTTTAAGGAGCTGACTCTCCTCTCTGTTTACAATTACCAAGCCATTCTCATTGGACGGCAATTGAATACTGCCCAGTTGAGCAGTGTAATAAGAGGGACGAAGCCTTCTCCAGGGGGCTGCTGCATTTGTGGAACTGTTGAGTAATTTCTTCTGGCATTTCTTTGTCAGGGCCTTGGGAAATCATGAGTTTTCACACAAAGGAAAACACAGTCAGCTAAGACATGCATGGAATGGGAGGCCGTGTTTGATTTGGGACGTCAAAGTTCCTTTTATTGTTCCACAGTAATGCTTTATTTATTTGGTTGTGTTGGAAAAATGGACCATTTCGTACAAGTGAAGTTTATAGGTAGCGGAAGCTCTGCCCTGTCAGTGTTGAAACTATTTTTAACACTCTTTCAACAAGTCTTTCTAATATATTTCCCACATTTCTCGCCCTCTTCATTGCAGACCTGTATCATCTTGCAGTGCACCTGTGTGCCACACTCAGGCACCTTTCTTCCATTAATGCTCATGCCTACCCTGAGAAGTAGGTTCTGTGTGTGAGGAAACTGAGGCTCAGAGAAACTAGTCACTTATCCAAGGTTACCTAAATGCAGGAAGTGGTAGGATTGGGATTTGTACCCAGGTCTACCCAAGCTCTCAGAAAAATGATCACACTGTTGAGGAGTATTTGGCTGTGTGTTTTTTTTTTTTTTTTTTTTTTGGGGGGGGGGTGGTAGGGGTACCAGGAATCAAACTCAGGACCTTATGCTTGCCAGACTGGCCCTGTGTCACTGAACAACCTTATGTTAAAGTATATTTGGGATAATTATTGACCCAAATGACTACTCACTATCAAAGAAGAACCCTTAAAAGTCTATGCATGCATTCTGGACACCTATCCATTGTTCATTTGTATTTTTTTTTTCTTAATTTCATAACACTATAACAGGAGGATAGCAATAGTTAACCTATGACATGGTGTTATTTTTAAAGTAGTTGTTCAGGGCACAAGATGTGGACATAAAGTTTTCTCCATTTTTTTTTTTTTTTTTTTTTTTTTTTTTTTTTTTTTTTTTTTTTTTTTTTTTTTTTTTTTTTTTTTTTTTTTTTTTTTTTGTCTTTGAGACAGGGTCTTGATGTGCAGTTCAGGCTGGCCTTGAGCTCACTTTGGTAGCCCAGGATGGTCTCGAACTCACATCGATCCTCCTGCCTCAGGCTCCCAAGTGCTGGGATTACAGGTGTGAGCCACCATGCCCAGCTTTTCTCCAATTAATAATAATACAGACCTTCCTTTTCAATAGGCTAAGAGACACCAGTAACAGAACTGACTTGCATCTTTTTCCTTTTCCCTGCTGTCATTTTGAAAAGGAATTATTGCTTGAACTAGAGCCTCGTTTTTCATACTGATGCCTATTCCTGCACCCAGTGGTGGTGCCAGAGCACTGCCTAGCCCGTGTCACTTTGGATCTGTTGTTTGCCAAACACTCTGGAAGCAAAGAAATCTGGGGCAGGCAGCTGCCCTCCAGGGGCTTCACTTAAGAGATGGACTGCTGCGGCAAGACGGGAAACTTGCTTGGCCCTTGTGGCGTGGCTTTAGACACCCCTCCCCTTCAAGGCAGGTGTCCTTCTGCCTTTATGCATGCATTCCTATGCATGCGACAGATACGTGTGAGAGTGGAGGCTATAAATAGAATTTCAAAGAGAGACCAAAATACACAATGAATGGTTCAAATTTTTTTAAATGTATTACACTAATGCACAATTTATCCCCTCATCCATGTCAAACACACTTATCCCATTGTTCTTACCACTTTCTAAAGCTAGAATATGGTGAATGTTACTACTGAGAGTGAGAATGACTGAATGCAAAGTCAGGACCATAAAAACATTGCCATGTGTCCCCAGCCTCCATATTCATGAGGTCTGACACCGTGCTACTTGTAGGTCTTGATCAAAATACCATGAAAAGCAAAATTCATTCAGAAGGTCGCAGTAGTGCAACCAAAGACACTTGCCAAAGAGGACTTCTAGAAGTGCTTCAGAAAGTGACTAGAATGGTGGGATAAATGTGACCAAGGTGAAAGTGTGCTTTGGGGGGAAAGTGATGGCAATGGATCGTCTACTGTAATAATTTTTACAAAATTTAAACTTTTACCATGTGTCTTCAGTCATACCCCATCCATGCTCTCTGGGCTCCAGAGGGACCAAGTGTTAGGGTTTGTGTCTAGCTGTTCCCCCAAAGCCTCATATGATTATGGGGCGGGGACTCTAGAGTTTGAGACTGACTCATGATCCACTGGGATTATTTGTTTTAGTGCTGATGGGCTTATGGGTCTGAGTACTGCTGGGATGATGGGTGTGGCCTGTGGTGGACAGCCTGAGGCAAAGAGCCTGAATGTAACAAAGACAGACACAGAGACAGACTTCTCTCTTTGTTGCTCTCCATTACTGTTGTTGGTCTGTTGCCTCTGTTGCAATTGTTCCACCTCCATAAACTACTTGCTGTTCTCTGCCGTATGCCAGTCTGCCTTGGAGCTGACCAAGTATGGACTGAAACCTCCAGTAACTGTGAGCTAAATAAACCTTTCCTTCCTTCATTTCGAGTGTCAAGTGTTTGTCCCAGGAATGAGAGAAGAGTGACTAAGACACCAAGGAAGAATAAGCAGGATGTACTTAAAAATAGTTCAAGTTGTCTAGCTTGGCAGGGTGTCGTTAGCCAGATGGGCCTTGGGTCAGACTGAGGAATTGGATCTCTGTAGTCTCAGTGTGTCTTAGACTGTAGCTTTTGAGAACGAGAAGCTCCTCAGAGTCCTCTCTGGTTGGGAGGACGCATGCGCGGAAGGCTGTGTCTCCTTGTGTGACTAGCAGAAAGACGTTCAGTGAAGTTCCTAAGAGAAGTTCTGAAAAACAAAAGCTTAGCATACCGGGGCCGCATGCAGTCTAGCGTGTGGTTTTCTGTGCCGCTGACCTTGACGTAACTCAGTAAGGTCCCTGTCTTTGTTACCTTTCACCCGTTGTTGGGACAAAATACTTGACACCCAAAATGAAGGAAGGAAAGATTGTTTAGCTCACAGTTTGTAGAGGTTTCAGTCCATACGCAGCTGGCTTCAAGGCAGAGTGGCACCTGGCAGGGGGCAGCAGTTGATGGCGACAGAAATTAGCAAAGAGCAAAAGGGAGAAGTAGCAGCTGCAGCTTCTAGCCAACCTCCCTCCTGTCCTTCCACACTGACAATTTCAAAAGTAATGTGTTAATAGAAAATACCTGACAATACCTCTCAGCCAAAAATAACCTCCAACTTTGAAGCAAACACCTCAAATGTCCATATCCATGCAGCGTTCCCTTCCCTGGCTCATGGCTCATGGCTCATGGTCACCATTGTGGACACTGTTTATGCAGGAAGCTGGTGCAAGTATGGGGGGTGAGCTTGAAGAGATAGCTGACTGTCTTGAGACCTTTGAAATTAGCTGTCCTTTGTCTTTCTTTCTTTATCATTGTTTGGCTGGTGGCCGGTACATCTGGCTTCCTTCCATGTGTCTGTTTATAACCACTTCCTTTTTCAACCTTTGATTAAGTGCTGGAATGTCTAATGACCGGGTTTGTCAATATGTGTTTTCAAAGTAAGGTTTCCGGGTAGATGGTGAGAGAGGACAAAGGGAGTATCTTTTGAATTGGAATATAAATGGCAATTATTCTTGCTGTCAGAAAAACATTATTTGTCTGTGTAGGGATAATGGAATTACACGTTATCAGGAATAGCTAACCAAGAGGCCTTACTCTTAGGGACACTTTGGCTGAGAAAAGAAAAAGGGAGGGAGGGAGGGAAGGAGGGAGGAAGAAAGGATAGATGGATGGAAGGAAAGGAGGGAGGGAGGGAGGGAAGGAGGGAGGAAAGGACAGAAAGAGATGGACAGGGAGGAATAGAGCCAGGGCAGTGCTTTTTTTTCTTTTTGTATGTCATTTTGAATTTCTCCCTTTTTCCTACTCTGCTTTTCACAGTGGCTTGAACTTCATCGACTTGATGGTGCGACAAGGAAACATTGATAACCCTCCCAAGACTCCCCTGGTACCAGGCTTTGAATGTTCTGGAATTGTGGAAGCCTTGGGGGACAGTGTGAAAGGATATGAGGTAATGCTTTGGCTTGGAGTTAAACAGTAATATTTACTTGAATCCATTGAAAGATCATGAAAGAATGTGTTTGAAATAGCCTAGGCCATGTATTAGTAATGTTGGCTCATTATATGGTTTTATAAACACCATTTTTAATGATAGGACTTTCAAAGATCTCGTGCATTCCCAGGTATGAATTTCTTTGCTTCTAGAAACACTGTAGCTCAGTGGGCAGAGCAGATCTTGTCACCCCTGTTATTCATGTGATCCAGGTGTTAGAAAAGAGTGTGCAGCTTTGGATTCACAGAGTGGACAGAGGTCCTTCTCCATGACAGCTCCCATTTCTATTATCTTTAGCTCAAAAAAATCAATCATAAAACAAAAAGCTTGGGAGAAATGGCCTCTGTATTTTATGATTTAGTTCCTTTAAATATTTACTTACCTGGTAAATTTAAATTATCATTTATAAATCTTTATTTCAAGAATGAGGGGAATCTCATTTTCAAATTGAAGAGATTGTCCCATTGTCATAAGTGAAATATATCAGACCAGCATGTGTGAACATTGCATTGTCTCCCTATGTAAGAACCTGAAAGAGTAAATAAAGTCTGAAAGGTACAATAGATACTACAGGGCAAGAATATATTCAAAGGGAAGGAACAACTGGGGTGCAGAGAGGGATAAAAGACAGAAAAAAAGGAATGGAAAAAGATATATGTATGTATATATGCAAGATAGCGTAGATAATTTTTTTCACTACATTATCTTTATTTTTTTATAATTTTATTTTAAAGAGTAAAAATAGCAGAAACAAAGATAGAAAAAAAGAGTAACAAGTAAGAGTATATATAGTACAGAATTTCAAAACTAGAAAAATTTAACAATGGTTGCATTACATATTTTCATCATCAAATCAGCTTAGATCAGCAGACATAGGCATGTAAGACTAATCAAACAATTAAACATTAACACTTTCAATAAATGTTAATTTTCTTAACTCTCCCAAATGCATTTGGTATTTAAGTCACTCTTCTAAAAATAATTATAGGAGTTGAGGATGCAGAAAACACAAGTTCCTGAGATTGATTCCTGGTACTGCCCAAAACTTCTTTCTTTCTTTCTTTCTTTCTTTCTTTCTTTCTTTCTTTTGAGTCCTTGCACTAGGGAGACTATACGATATTTGCATATGTATGTTTGGTTTATTTCACTTATGAATATACATTCAAGATACATCCATTTATATATGAAGTCTTCTAGTTTATCATTCCTTGTAGCTGAGTAATATTCCATTTTATGAAAATACCCTATCTTTTTCAACCATTCTTCAGATGATGGGTATTGCTTAGATAATTGTACCACTGATTTCTGCTGGTCTGTTGAAAGGAACAGTAAATGTTCACATTTTTTCTTCTCCTTCTTAATTTCTTATGACTTTTTTTCTTACCTATTTTGCGTGCTTATATGTGGTAATCTAAACAACTAACTTGAAGACAATATTACACCATATAACAACCTTTGTTAAATTTCTATTATTTTGCTTAGTGAAATTCTGTATCCTTTTTAGTGACTTTCTTTACCATTTTTTTGTAGTGTAGAGGTCTGGAACAGTGGGACAGAATTGGCTATGACTGATGGGTTTGTGAGTAGGGCAGTGGGTGAGACAATTTCATTATACAAATCTGGCTGCTTTTGTCTGTGTTCATGATTCACCATACAAAGTCATCGTTTAACCTATGGAAAGATGCCTGCCCCTTCCTGCATGATAGTGTGAAGCCCGTAGAATTCGATCTCTAAAGACTGGGATGCTGTGAACAAATCAACTGCATAAAGTTGTGCTAGTTGGGAGCTAGCAAAACCAATGCAAATCAACAAGAGCTTCTCCCTCATAGCTAAGCTCTCCCTTAAGGTGGATTGAAGGGAGCTACCCCTCGGCAACCCACTAGAACCAGAGCCAGAGAAAAATGATCTTGTTTTCACCCTTCACAAAGCCCTTTAAGGTAAATACCATCCTATCTCTTGAGCTTTAGAAGGCTTCTTTAGAAGGGTCTCCTTCTGAGACCAGGAGGGTGCTGTGTAGTAGTAGAATGTAGATTCAGGCCACTAGAGATTTTTTAATCTTCTGAAATCCATGTTTTTTGTTTTTTGTTTTTTTTTTTAATCCCTGTTCTGAACCCCCGAAGGCTGCAGAGCTAAGTCTAAGAAAAAGGCACCGAAGAAGAATCCTATAAAATTCAATGCCAAGGTGCCCTTCAAATAAAACATCAGCTTGTTTCTCAGTCTCAATGCCTCTGAGCCTCAGTATCCTCTGGAAATATCAATGTGCTCCAAATTCATTAAGAGGACTGTCTGGAAATCGCATCCTCTTTATCTGTCTTATTGTTAATGGTTTCCAGCTAAGCAGCAGGGAAAAATGTTGAAAAAGAAGTAAATGAGCTTTTGCATATTTTGCACACAACTTTATACTTTCTGTCCCCGGGTAAGCAACGTAACCTGAGGCACCTCTTTCCCTCTGCAAGTGCTGCATGTAAAAAATAATATCTCTTTTTTGCTCCCCCACACGGCCCCAAAGGGAAAGATAAAATGGCTGTGTCAACCCTGAGCATTGAATACATAACAAGTTATTTTGGAATATAACAGTAAATGGGGATGTCATTTGACTTGGTTGAGAAGAATAGCGTACTCTACTTGATACCATATGTATTCACTGTAAACATGATTCGTCCCCTGGTTCATTCTGGATTATTATGAAACCCACCATTCTGTCCCTTTCTTTTCCAGGGACTTAAGGCTGCATAAAAAATACAAAAAGCCACCTCCACATTTCCAGGAAGGATGTAATGGGGAAGAAAGCCAGTATCAATATTCCCCGTGTAATTTTGACTTAAGGTTTACAGTCCTGCTGCAGATAGAACTGCAGGCAGCTGCTTGAAGGATAGCTCTTGTGGTCTGATCCATTGCAAGGGAGGATTGAGAAGTCATTGCCAGGGACCCAGCACTAAAAGAATTATCTGGGCTGGTTGGCTCAGGAAGGATTTCTTTTGCTAAGCAGCACCTTATAATGAGGTGAACCTTTGGGCTTTTTTAGTTGAAAGCCTAGATCCTGACTCTGAGGCTGAGGCCTCTGGGGTCAGCCACACTGGCCATTCTGAGAAGGAAACAGAGTGGCTGAGCCAAGCTCAGTGGGAGACCTCAGGGTGGACAGTCAGACCTCCGCTGTCAGGACGTTGACATCCACTGTTCTTCTGGCTCTCGAGCAGCTGCTACTCTATGGCGTTGTGTCTCTGTGAGGGTTTTCATGATTGTGTGAAGAAGAGGGCAGTGTGGTCCCTACACAATTATCTGTCCCAAATGCTGCATTGAGGGTGACATCGCTTGATTTCCAGGCACAGGGACTCACTGTCACTGGAGTGGCTTCTGCTCTCGCTGTCCTTACCTTCTGCTGTACCAGTCGGGTGAGGTAAGGAGCCTCAGGTCAGGAACCAAAGACACGTATTCTCACGAGCGCATGTTCTCACGACTTAGCATGCGCTGCTTTTTTCTCCCTTCTGCACATACTGTGCTGAGCACATCGTAAGCGTAAAATGCCATGTAATTTTCACAAGGAAGCTTTATTATATTTATACCCACTTTGCAGCTGAAGAAGCTGAAACCGAAAGACTTCAAATGATATCCCCAGCTTTTGCAGGGCCTTTTGTATTGCCTTATATAACATTATGTTTTCAGTGTAGCACTTATCTCAGGTGTAATAAGTTTCTATTTGGACCTGAGATGAGGCTAACAGGGTTCTAATCCTAGCCCTGGTTTTCTCTTACTCACGTGCTGCGGCATGTGGCCTGATCTCTATGCCTCATTTTAAATGTCTGTAAAGTCTGTGACCACTTACCTGTATGCAGGGTTATTGCAGAGTGCATCTAAGGGGAGGTTTGCTGTTGTTCTTACTGTGGTTGTTGTTGGATAGGGAGAGGAAGAGCTATGAAGCTACAGAGAAACTAAAATAATAGAATCTTCTATGGAAGGAGTGAATTGATTCACAATTCACTTAGGCCACAGTAATTTGGATTTTGTGCTTGAAAGCCATAATGCAGCAACCCACATACCCAATATCGCAGGAGTTTAACTAGCAGGTAGCAGGAGAGTGCGTGAGTGCAAGATGACCTGACCGTAGTGTCCCATAACATGGGACATGTTGCATAAGTCTTGGCTTTTTTGGCTCCTTGGGAAGGGCATAGGACTTGGCTTTTCTGGCCTCTGGCACATCTCTGTAGAAGTTTTGCCAAAGTTCCAGGAGCACTTGGGAGTTTGCAGGCCACCAGAGTAAGCATGTTTGAGGCTGTTTTTGCTTTGGTTTGTTTTCTGAGGAAAACAAAGTTTGCTTGTTTTATCAGATTGCACTTTGAGAAATCACTGTATAAAAGGTTAAGAAACACTTAAATCTGTGTTTGATTCTGAAATATGCAATAGAGCATTGACCATCTCTTTGCTCCAAGTGTTTTATTTAGTCATTCGTTCAACCAATAATAAGCAAGGAATGACACTTCCCGAAGCTCCTACCCTCCTGAGGCTGGAATTCTTGTTTGCAGTGAGAGCACACAGGCGTTCAGGGTAGCATGAGTACAGAGGATGCCTTCGGGTGGGATAGGCCTTCAGAGAAGATAGAGGCAGAAGGGACAAGAGAGTGGGTGGAGGGGAGCAGTGCTCCTCAAGCTCAAGGGGATGCAAGAGCTGAGCTCACATGCCTCGTGTCACTCACTGTGCATGGGCTAGGAGAAGGCCCGGAGGTCATGCAGCTTGGCTGTGATCACACAGCTCCAAAGGGCAGAACTGTGCTGTGATCCAGGCTTGGGACGACACAGCCATTGCTTTACTGTTTCAAGAGGCTGCTCTTCCTGGGCAGGTCGACCTTTTGCCTGGATAACAGCAGGCACAGCGACTGCTCAGGTTTCCTTAGTTCTTCCTGTACAAATATACTCGCAATAAGAACACATCCATGGGCTCAGCTAGTGCTACTGCCAGCTGGATGCATCACTCAGTGCCACCCTAGAATCCCACGCAGATCAACAAGAGTACACATTTAGCTCAAGCCCAGCCACCGGCCGAAGAAAGGAGGGCTCAGTGGTGCGCATACCTATGAGCTTGAGCTTTGCAGAGTGTTTTGTTTTGTTCCTGGATCCTGCAGCCCACATGAGCAGTCAGTGCACATAGCCTTCCCTTTAGAATCAGCTCAGCTTGACAGTGATGGGAAGCAAGGGTCTGTCCACACCCAGGAAAAAGCTCTGGAGACAGACAGATCTGGCCTGGAATTCTTCCAGTGCTGCTCTTTAAAAGTTCCTTCATCTTTGAGCCATAGAGATAGCTCAGTAGAATAAGCACTTGCCTGGCAAGCACAGGGTCCTGAGTTCAATCCCTGGTACCACAAAAATAAATGATAGATAGATAAATAGATAGATAGATAGATAGATAGATAGATAGATATTCTTTCACCCTTCAGTGTCATTTGTCCCACCTATACAAAGGGCATAATAATAGTTTATTGTTACTCCCAAAGTCCAAGAACTTCATGAGGTTCTTGTGGGGATTATGTAAAGTCATGTAAATAAAGGCACATAATTTAGATTCAGGATCATACTGGATGCTTGGTAAAAGTCACTTATCATTATTCACAGCTCTTAGCGGTCACCCCACCCATAAAGCTTCCTAAGTCTAATCAAGATCCCTCAGTATTTCCCCCTTTTAATCTGAAAAATGCTTCCTATAAGATTACCGGAAACTCCTTCAGGATTGATCTACTGTCCCTGTCCTCCCAAGCTTCCCACTGTTGGAGAAGTAGTACAGGGGTCTGTTACTAGGGATCACTCATCAACCCATTACTCTCTGTGTGCCAAGGGCTGGGCCATGCATTCAAAAGCCCTAAATCAGTAAAGCCTGCCTCTCATGGTGGCACATACCTATTATCCCAGCACTCAGAAGGCTGAGGCAGGAAGATCTCTGTGAGTTTGAGGCCAAGCTGCGCTATATAAGTAAGCTCAAGGCCAGCCTGCATTGCATTGAGAGACCTCGTCTCAATAAATAAATAAATAAATAAATAAATAAAGTAAAAAAAAACAAATTAGTGCCTGCTTCTGCTCCCTGAGAGTTCAACTTTTAGAGGAAGAGTGTGAACCATGTAAAAAAGTAACCTAGTATAATAGATTACCTCATATAATACAGTAATGAAAGACTGTAGAAGGGATGGGATGGACTTTAGTCGATGCCCAATATTCACCACGTGCAGTTGTGTGAATGGATAAGCTTTTATTTTTCACTGCTCCGAGCTTTAGTGTCCAATCTACACAACGAGGACGCCAATAACAGCTACCACTTAGAGTTGTCAGGGGAATTAAATACAGAGACATTCACTATCCATTTAGTACCTGCACAAAGGAGGCCCTCAGTATATGTAAATATCACTAACATAGAGAAGGTGGCCAGCTCTAGTTCTGGTTTTGTGGGAAGGGTGGTCACTGAGGTGGCATCAGGGAAACGAGGGGATCTGAGCCAAGGTTTGGAAGAAAGCAACAGGTTGTCAAAAGGCAAGGAGAGAAATCCAACTACAGAAATCCCACTGTGGGGGTAGATGCAAGCATGCACTTCCTTCAGTTTTATTAAAACGGTTTTTTAAATATGTACATATATCTGGGATTGAACTCAGGACCTTGTGCTTCCCAGGCAGGTGCTTATGGTGCTGAGCTATCTCCCTGGCAACTGGCCATGCTTTTCCTTCTCCTTATCTCTCTCACTGTCTCAGCTCCCACTGCTGCACTTTGTTATTCCAGGCCAATTAATTGTCTCCTGTCTGGGACAGGCTGCTGCCGCCATCAAGGTAGAGGCCCCCCTCTTCCCATATCCAAAGAGTCTGAGGTTATTTACAGCCCTGGGAGAGAGGAGAGGAGGAGACCGTGAGGACTGGAGCCCCAGGCTGCACACAGAGATGTCTCAGCAAAGACTTCTCCCTCTCCAGATCCTCAAGGAGGTTATGGGTGGGGTGCTGCTTATATTTATGCCAAGATTTCCTGAAGATTAGGAAAGGAGAAGTGAGGGGTCAACCAGAAAGCCCTGTGTGCTCAGCTACCTGATCATCACATTGATGAGTTGCAGGCCTCTTTCTTGGACTTTGCTTTGCCTCTCTCACAGGAAAGCAGAAGGATTTGCTCCTGGGATTCAGGTGTCTCTCCAGAATTAGGCTATCCCAGCCTCCAATAGGGATGTGCTAGCCCTGGGGAGGTGGTCTCGAGACCCCTGGGAACACACTGACTGTGTCTCCTATGGTCTCACCCACTTGAAGCCCTTGTGACCCAGGTCTGAGTAGTGCTAGGATTGATCTGTTGCCTTTCTACGTATGTCATCGGTGCCTGCCTAAGTGGATAGGTGGCTCCCGGTACACCCCATGGCAGCCACAAATGGAGGGCTCACAAGCCACAGGCTGAGACTCTGTACCAGCCACAGCCCTATTCCAAACCAAGGAGAAATGGCCAGCACAGCAAGCCCCCAAGCTGCGGGGAGCGCACCTCCAGCCTATTCTGGCATATTTTTGACCCTTCCCAGCTTTCCCACCACACAAAACATGATCATTTTTAGCTTAGGATCAAAGTCTGAAAGATCACCATCATCATATCAGGCTAGCTTCCTTTGCTATTATAATATCCTTTCTAACTGGCTTTGCATTCTAAACGGTGTCACTCAT
This sequence comes from Myocastor coypus, assembly GCA_004027025.1. Taxonomy (NCBI): domain Eukaryota; kingdom Metazoa; phylum Chordata; class Mammalia; order Rodentia; family Myocastoridae; genus Myocastor; species Myocastor coypus. Next base: position 968 of record PVJA010003582.1, on the reverse strand, counting down.
AGCTTTTGCCATGTGGAATTTGCAAGGAGTACAAACAATTGCAGACACGAATTGTGCCTCATTACAATGACGTCTCCAGGGCCTAGAACCTAAAACTGGGAACATACTCAAGGAGGGAGTCATTTCTGTGCGATGAAAAGATAGCTGGAATAGGACAGGTCTTTGTGACCTTAGGCAAGACACTGAACCTTGCCTAGCCTCAGTTTCTTCCTGGGTGTAATGGGGATAATGTCTTTAAAACCTGGCATGTTGATCAAATAACTGACATAAAAGTGAACATGACAGAGTCTGACTCATTAATATTACACAACAAATGATGGCTTCTCTGCTGAGATCAAAGCAAAATCCATTTTTCAACCAGGCTGCGATTTCCTCATCCTTGGTTGTGGGGACTGAAACTCCCAAGAAACTTTTCAAAGCAGTATACAAGCTGGCCAAGAGGAAGGTGGCTTTCCAAGAATGGAGAAAATCTATGCCACTGTTCTATGTTCATTAGGTGGGCTGGCACTGTTCTAGCCCCTTTCTTCCACCGGAGTGATGTTCTAAATTTTAAGATCAACTCTCCTGGTTCTAGGGATGAGGAGCTTCGTAACAAAGGTAGATCGACAGAAAAGAACTAGAGCTGTCATGTTTCATCAAATAAGTTATATACCTTGTAAAACTGAAGTAAGCTGTTTTTTTAAGCTTTAACTGCAAATGGGTAAAAGATTATTTGTTTCATCTAAGAATAAAAGCGATGAAACTTAGAAGAACTTGGATAAAGATCACAAGTGAGTTAGGAAAAAATATATATATTTATACCATGGACAGCTCCCAGGAATTTGAGTCACCCCTACTCCTGTTACGATTTAGCCTGCTAATTCTGCACTTTTCCATGCCCAGATTGGAGACCGTGTCATGGCTTTTGTCAACTATAATGCCTGGGCAGAGGTGGTCTGCACCCCAGTGGAGTTTGTCTACAAGATCCC
>PVJA010003581.1:27640-93770 GCA_004027025.1 Myocastor coypus | reverse complement strand
GGCGTGGGTGGGTTGTCAAGGCCGCAGGCAGGCAGGCAGGGCTCAGGACGGCACGTGAGCTGACAGGACGGGAGCGCAGGGCGTTCTCTGTGACTCAGTGTAGGCCTCAGAACACGTGGCTGAGAGGGCAAGAGCAGAGCTACAGCTTGACAGACGCTGTCCTGTAGGCAAGAGTGGGGCTTGTGACGCCCCGGCAGCCAAGTGACTTCCTCCAAGCTGAAGTGCACTAACCCTCAGAGCAGGAGTAAAGGTGGTTTAGGGTTCTTGGGATGAAACTTCAAAGCGTTCTATTAAACATACACGGTCATAATGTATATTACACTCCAAAGCTGCAAGTTAGGAAGTTTTAATTTATTTAGTTTTAAAGAATTATTGCTAGGGCCAATGAGGTGGTTCAGTGGTCTAAAGTGCCTGCTTAGGAAAGCTTAGGCCACCACAGGGTACATGGTTCGATCCCTGGCACCGCATGCTGTGCCAGCACCACCCCCAGGGCAGGCTGAGCCAGCCATCATAAAAATGAAAGAAAGAAAGAAAGAAAAAACACTTCTTTGATTGTTAAAAACAAACAAACAAACAAAAAGAATTATTGCTAAACCAGAACAATTCGCCCTTCAATCCTAAGCCTCTAGCACAAGTCAAGATACTGTAGTAGCTCTAGATAGGAAGGCAGAGGAGAAGAAAGGCAGGTGGGCAGGGGAGCTGGATCTGTAAAGACGCATGGCCTCTCGCGGGTGCAGAGGGCTCGCATCGGGGCTCAGCCTGGCTGAGTGTGAGAACTGCCAGGAAGCCCTAAAATCTGTGGGCCTAGGCTGCACCGCAGAACTCCAAGAGGGCAGGGGCCAGGCATGCAGATCAAAACCAGCACTTCACGTGGGCTTGATTGAACAGCTAAGGAATTAGTACGTTAGTTTACATTTACAGAAGAGAACATTTTGTTAGTATTTCTTGCTATTGATTTAAGTGAGTATGCTATTAGTTGTTGCTTTTAATTAAGAAGGCTAGCCAGGGCCAGCGAGATAGCTCAGCAGACTAAGTGCCTGCTTAGGGAAGCACTGGGACCGGGGCTTAATCCCCAGCACCACATACTGCACTGGCTTGCTCTTGGGCGTGCTGAGCTGGCCACCAGGACCAGGTGTGGTGGCACATGCCTGCAATTCCAGCACTGTGGAGGCTGAGACAGCAGGATCACTACAAGTCTGAGCTGTGTAGTAAGATGCTGTACCAGATAGATCGGAAAAAAAAAAAAAGAGGCTGGCCAGAGAGTCCCCTGATTAACAGACCAACCACAGTCCCTCTGGTAAAGGCCTTACAGTGGAGCCCACACTGAAGAGGGTGAGCATTTACTTAGGATGGGTAATCGTGGCTGCAAGACACCGCAGCTTCCTAGTTCTGCAGAAGAAAACTACTCCAGCTGGCCCACAGCACTCCCACCTCTAAAGGGACAAGTTACTTCCTGATAAAGAAGAAACTGGGCCAGGACCAAGCACTGCTACTTGTCCCAGGATAGCGGAGGATCAGGAACGCACCTGCCAGCTTTCAGAAGACTGCCCGGCGAGGGAGACTGCGCCCTCTGCTGGCAAGCTCAGACAAAAACACCTCCTTGTGGGAGTGACCCCTGGCTTCAGTGGGCAAAGAAAGACAGGAAAAGGACACCCAGGGTCCTAAAAAGTGACCATGTGGCTCTGTTTTCTAGTCTAGAGAGAATCTAAGCACCCACTGTCTTTAAACCTTCTTTAAAACAAAGTTGTCCCGAGTTGCTCAGTGCTTATACCGCCTCCAGTATCATGTGTACAGACAGCACCTTACTGTAGAAGTGCAGTGTGCTCTTGGCATAGAGCTACGGCCACAACAGCGTTTCCTCACTAGAAATTTAATCTTTCCCGTATGCATGTGCATTGTATTTGCTACAGGGTCTGGCTACACAGCTTGCACTCATAGTGATCGCCCTGTCTCAGCTTCCCCAGTGCTGGGATTACAGGCATGTGCTACCATGCCCAGTTTGGGTGGCTGGCATAGCATACGGTACTGGGGCTCAGACCCAGGTCCTTGTGCTTGCCTGGCAGGCACTGAGACTGCCGAGCTATCTCCCTATCCGTTAGACATTTAAATGGTAGCGGTCAGTCTCTATGCAGACAAGTGACAACACTACGGAAAGGGGCTTGCTGCCGGCTTCACAGGAGGCTCCTGGCCCTTCCCTGTACTATATTCTACAAGGAAGCAGACAGAACGGGCTTAGAGGGCCAAAGAGCGTGCTCGGGTCTCTGATCACCCTACACTCAGGACAGGTCGTCCCTCATGGGTAATGAGCACAGGTGTTAAAGACAGCAGAGATGGACACGGGGCTAAGTAGTTTTGAACCACAATGCTCAGCGGTGTCCTGGGTCACTTTTACAGGGCACGCTCTCTTCAATGCTCTGTGCATGTGCTGGAGGGGGCGCATGTGCCAGAGCTCGCGGGGCTCCATCAGGGACCTTGCTCCGCACCTCTCACCTTCCCTCCTCAACACGGACGGCTCACGCAGTTCCACGCATAACAGCCCTGACTGAAATCCCATGCAGCAGTGAAGCGGCAGGTGCTGAGGAGCCCAGGGCCAGGCAGGCTCAACGACTCAGTAGGCACAGCAGGCTCCCCGTATGGTCCCGCCGCCTGCCTGCCGCCCAGCCCTCCGTGAGCCACCACTCCACCCAGGGGCAGCAGGCAAGAACAGGACTCGAATGGCAGTGCCGTGGGCACGGAGCAACCCACACGCTACCAAGCGCCTCTAGGACATCTGCACCTTTACAAAATAACAAGTGGGTAAAAAAATCTTGTAGTTCTGTCTATCCAGGATGACACACTCTGCTGCTTTGCCACTCCTTAACCCATAAATACAGACCCAGTGCCACAGTCAAGGACATTATTTCAAGAGGTGACTGAAATCTGCTGGCATCTCAGCACTTCTGTGTGCCACTCTCCCTTGGTTTTAAAGGGGACATAATGTGTATTACAGGAGGTTGGAAAACTAAGATGAAAATGAATTTTTTAAAAATGGATAGGCTCCTCATTGTTCAGCCCTTTTCTATAACGAACTGAGCTTTTCCAAGATGCAAGAATTCTTAAAACTTTCCCAAACACAAAGGAATCTATTTTAAAATGTAATATCCCCAATGATAAATGTTGCACTATTTGTAATTTGGCATACAAAAATGAAAGCAAAGGTATTGGAATAACATTAGTTTTTTTTTTTTTTTTTTTTTTTTTTTTTTTTTTTTTTTTTTTTTTTTTTTTTTTTTTTTTTTTTTTTTTTTTTTTTTTTTTTTTTTTTTTTTTTTTTTTTTACAATTTAATTTCTTTTTTTACGTATTTGGTATAGGATCTCACTATGCAGCTCAGACTTACAGTAATCCTCCTGTTTCTAACCTCCCCAGCACTGGGATTACAGGCATGCACCACCATGTGTGGACTCTGTGGCCTGTTCAGTGCACCGCAGGGGCAGGGCTGGCATGTTATGTGGGACTGGGGACTGAACCCTAGTCCCTGCGCTTGCCAAAGCAGACGCTTATTCTGCTGAGCTATCTCGCTGGTCCTTAAATTACAATCCTTTTAACTTGATTAATTAAGAGTACTGGGGCTGGGGAGATAGCTCTGAGGCACAAGTGCCTGCTGGCAAGTGCAAGGTCGTGAGTACGAACCCTGGTCCCACAAAAAAAAAAAAAAGAGTACTTTTACTTTTATCCTATGTCTCATTTGTTAGGTAGGGGTGGCTTAAAAATAATTTCATGATTCATGCTGAAAAAAGACTTGTGAAGTCACTCTACACACACCCTATTTTTGGCCAAAGAACACTTACCTTTGGTGACACTGGCACTCTTGGGTTACTGAGAGCCGCTGAGAGTGCAGGGATGTTTCCTGAATCGTCAAACCTCCTTAATCCATCCCTGGAATCAGCAATCTGGAAAACAGGCCACCTTATCATGCCAGGTTGCCAGGCACAGTGCACACCCTCGCAGCACAGCCGCGGTCACAGGCTGGCCCCGAGTCTTGCCCTGACCTCAGGAGTGCCACAGAGTACACGTCCAGCTCCCGTACTGCTCAGGTGAAATACCTGAAGACTTCATGTGAAGTCAACAGCAAGTACACGGAAGCACTCTCTAAAGGAAAAGCACCTCTGAACAGGTCAAGTGAAGGAGAACGCTACAGGAAGAAAAAGTCATTTGGTAAGTAAATGAGATGCAAAAGATGGTAATCACTATCTTATTTTCTCATTGGCTTCGAGTGTCATTTCTAGTAGTGTTAAATAAGATGGGCATCGTGGCATTGTCCTAAAGATTGACTGTGCTAGTGTGGCCTTCCAATCCTGCAGAGAAACCTGCGCAGACGGTGAGCTACGCATGCAGCCTTCCAGGCAAAGGCTGTCACCGAGGAAGCTTGGTAAAATTTCTGCAGACGTCAGAGGGCCAAAACAGCTTGAACTTGACGGTATTCCTGTTTTCTCTGAGATATTTGCATTAGTGGTTTTCATATTTAGATCTCAAACTTCACAATTTAACCACTTATTAGACTAATTAAATGCAAGATGACCAAGAATTGTACCTATTATTATTTTTTAATGTGCTTCGTATAGAGTTTTCAGGGTCTCACTGCACCAACTACTCTCTGTGCTGGGACTGCTGGCAGGCAACCCCATGCCCAGCCTTGCTCACCGGCTCAGCCCATCCCAGGGGAGGGGCCGCCACAGCATGTCTGGGGTCGGGGATCAGGGATTATGCTGTAATCTGCTGAGCTGTCTGGCTTCATGTTTCATTAATTTTGAGATAAAGCATAAAAACAATTGTATCAGATTTATTTAATATAAGAACTGACTGGTTGAAATGACACCTGCTCAAGAGATGCTGGAGGGTCAGGGATATGGCTCAGTGGCATAAGAGCCTGCCTGGCAAGTGCAAGGTCCTTAGTTCAATCCCCATATCCCCTCCAAAAAAATAAATATCATAAGAAAAAAATGCTCAGGACAGTCCATAACCAAACATGCTGCCCCATGATGCTCAAGGCCCGGCAAGTGGTTAACGTTGCGAACGCTCCATACAGACTAATTCTTTTTGCTGCTTTGTAAAAGAAAGCTTTATCACTCTCTCTATAATCTGAGCCTGCTGTGAGGTGCCACTGTCACTTGCTGAGGGACGTCTTACATGCCAGCGAAGAAGCCTGAGGAAGTTCAAATTTCCTTCAGAAAAGAGTGGGGAAGCCAGCTCCAGTAACCACCTCCTTATAGGAGATAACAGATTTGGCAAAGAGGATTTTTTAAGCAAAAAAAAAAAAAGAAAGCATTTTTAAGCAAGGTTTGACGTGGGACACTGGCCACACTTCTCAGTGAGAAACATCTTCCTGGACTGCTAGCACGAGGCCCTGGGAAGTCCCCAGGTCTCTGCCCTCACCCGTCCGCACAGCACACCTTGCTTATGTCCGATTCTGATTTGCTGGAGCACATAATCTGAAGTTCCTTGACAAGATCCGTGTCATCATCCGAGCCCAGAGAGAGTCTTGTGTCCAAAGTCAAGGTCAGTGCAAGATCATTCTCTAGGGACCTAGCACAAGGTCAGGAAAGAGCTTTGGAAGTCAAAAGCAGCAACCCATGTCCCCACATGCAAATCCAGAGCTGGCCCTTTCAGTGTTATTTGTTGGAGAACAGGGAAAGAGTTTTCAATACTTTCGATTATTTTGTAAATGTCATTTCATACAATACTTTTCCAAAACTTAAGAGATTAGAATGCTAGAGTAGTAAGTCACAGGATTTTGCCAACTTCTACTCAAAATTCTTAACAGGTTAAAATTTTATTTCATAAGGAAATGTATTTAGACTGACAAAAATTCAGTCTCCCCTTCTCCTTTCCTTGTACCTCTCAGGCCAGATCCAGCCAAGACCTTTCAGACTCGGCTCGGGCACTCGCCCGCAGCAGCAGCAGCCGCCATGGTTCAGGCTGTCTTCTTGCCCTCAGCATCTCACCTCTTGGGCTCCTTGCTCTCTACAGAGTCCCTGTACCTCCCTAGTGTTACGAGGAAGCCTGCAGAGGCTGAGGCACCGACGGACCAGGCAGCGTGCCTGGCAGGAGTGGCACCCGATGCAGTGGCTTCACTGTCCCCTCTCTCTTCCCTTTCCCCTCCTCTGCAGCGCTGCAAACTCAGGGTCAGAATCCCAGACACTAATGGTGACCAGGCTGCATGATGTAGGATTGCTGGTACCTGCTTGCCAAGTGCCCAAACATGTCTACTCTCCGATTAACCAAATCACCTTTGATGGTTCACTTTGCTGAAATGATACTCTAGGACCATAACAAAAATTACCACTATATAAATCATGCAATGCTTTTGTAAATTTAGGGTTAGAAAAGTCATCCAAAGAGTTTCTCAAAGCCTTAGAGGGCTTTATTATGTGTTGTTAGATACATTAATGACCAAGCTTGATAAACAAAATGAAGACTATAATATTTCTATGCGTATCCAAAAAATTAAATACAGAAAGTCTTCATATTAATATAAAGATGAAGGAAGTTTTAATTTTTTTTTTTTTTTTTTTTTTGAGACAGGATCTCACGATGAAGTTCAGGCTGGCCTTGAGCTCACTTTGTAGCCCAGGCTGGCCTTGAACTTGCAATGATCCTTCTGCTTCAGCTTCGTGAGTGCTGGGATTACAAGATGGCGTGCCACCACACCCAGCATGGAAGTTTTAAATATTTTACTTGAAGATTTCATTCACCCACCAGATTTCAGTTTAATGCTAGTATTTGAATAATGTCTATTAGTTTATATAATTAATGGCATAATAATTACATAAATTAAGAATGTGGAATGTTTCATGACCACAGTTACTTAACTTTGAGTAAAATCAGAAAGGGGAAAAGGGGAACTTACTTTTGCTTTGACAGAGAGGCATTCCTATTGTAATTCAGCTGTGATGTAGTCACATTTTTTATACCTGTTGAAAAAATTACAATAATTTTCAATGGAACGTACCATTATAGTTGCACATCTAGATCTTGGTGTTTGAAAGAAACACACTAAGGGCTTGGAATATATGAATACTGTTCTTGGATTATCAATTACCCTCTCACCGTGCCCCAGAGGTGGGGCCTTCAGGGCAGGCCTGAGCTGGAACCTCTGGCCCCTGTACCTGCATGCAGGTGCTTTAATCCGCTGAGCAATTTGGCTGGCCCTCTGAATGAATTCTAGAATTATATGAGATTATTGCTGGCTTGAATTTTTTCTAAAGAATGCTTTTGAAAAGTAAGTTGAGAGGGAACATTAACTGGTTTAGCCTCTATGGAAATCTATGTGGATTTTCATAAAAATGTGAAACTAGAAATCCCATCCCACCCGGCCACTCCCCTTCCGAGTATGTTCCCCAAAGACTTAAGACACCATATTACAGTGATCCATGCATACTCATGTTTATGAAAGCACGACTCATAATAGCTTAATCTTAGAAGCAGCCTATAAACCCTGAAAAGACAAATGAATAAAGAGAATACGTTTGTTTAAAAAAAAAAAAAAAAGTAAGCAGAATTTGATATCCCCGCATGAGAAGCAGGTCACCAGAGCCAATCCCTATACTAACTGTTTTCTACCCTTGCTCTTTCCACTGTCTGAAAGCAGTGACTAGGATGGCCACTAGCTCCCTTATTAAACTCCTAGGTGTAGGCTGTGGGCTATGGAAGCTTTGGTCAGTAAAGAAATGGGCTCTGTCCACCACCCTGTGTGAACGGCACGCGCTCTGCACGCACGCGAAGCCGCCCCTGCTGTGGTGGCGGTGTCTCGCTGCTTTTCGGCGTAGGGCCGAGCGCCAAGCCCCGGCCGTACACATCGGCTGGAAATGTTCAGTCGCTGAGCAGCACTCCCAGTCCTTGGGGGCAGGGGCGTATTGATTTTTTAATAAATGATTGTGTCAAAAATTAAAATCAGTTCAAATTCAAACATTCTAATAATCCTATATGCAGCGCAATTATTGGCAATTATTATTATAAAAAATAACCAAGTACTAGCCCGTAATCTGTGTAAAATTAGTTTTTAGAGTTTACAAACCTCTTCTGAAGTCAGAGTAAACCACTGACTACACCGTAGTACATTTATAAATCATTCAAATGCTTCCATGTTTCAAAAGAAATCACATTTCACATATCATCAAACAGATCTAAAACAATACTATAGAGACACATTCAAAAGTGAGTTTTACCTTTAATATACTTAGTTTCTGAGGTTGCTTTAACTCTACTCTTCTACTGATTTAGCCAACTCTAGTGAGAATGCTTATGGCTGGGCTGACTACTAAGCTCAGCAGGGGAACAGAGGCCCCCTGGGGGCAGGGCTTGGGTCTCCTCTCCTCCTCCGCTTCAGACAGACACTGCCACTGTGGTACACACGTGTGAGCCCAACTCACCCACAAAAGCCTCATGCTCAAAACAAATATGTCTCTCCACACATATTTTTTAGAATGTAAGTTTGAATTAGGAATTATGCAGAAGTATAATTTGCTTTTTGATTGCAGACAAGCAGGAAAACTTATTTTAAAAACCTTTATCAAAATACATAATTTTGGAATTCAAATATAAAAGCAGGCTCATAAATATTTTTAGAAATCAGCTGTGGGACGGTTCATTCCGTGAAAGTATGCCCCAAGCACTCAGAACTCGGTGGAAGGCACGCTCCTAAAATCCAAGCTCCTGCTCCGGAGCCCACAGGCTAGCGCTGCCTCCTGCTCACCTCCAAGGCTCAGGTCCAGCTTATGGCCGGGGGGAGCCGAGAACCGGCAGGACCTCTTGCGTGGACTGGTGTTCACCCTTCTCCAAGCGCCGCTCTCTTTCTTCTTGCTGTAACTTGAAACAATGGATAAAGGGAAACTCCCGCCTTTGAAATCAGCTGTGTGGTGCTCTAGCTCTGAAAGGAACAAAAATCCCAGTTGGTCAAAAAGGCACTGACAACACAGTTCCATAGGGTAAAGCAATGCACACCGCAAGTTCTCGGCGAGATGGACTCCTGTCCAAAAGCACAGCCGACGGAGTACCCCGCTTTTAGGACTGGTGCAGAGCCTACTTGGAGATCTGCCATTCAAACAAGCCAGCAATTAGAAACAGCTCTGGAGTAATGCCGTGAAGCATCCACTAATTTCTGTTGTTACAAAGAGACCCAGGAGAAATGCCAAGAAACAAGTTCTAAGGCGTGCTTCTTGAGGGTAGGAACTCACATACCTGCCCGGGGCAGGGGGCAGCCCTGCAGAACGGCTTTATGAAGCAGGATGCTGACAGCAGCTCTCACCACGGCCTGCTGGCCCTGGCTACGGTGCTTCTCCGCAGCTGACAGCGCGAGGCCGGGCTGTCTCTTCACAGAGGCTCTGGCCAATATTGCTTCTTGGACTTTGGGTGCAATCACAGCATTCCACAGCTCAGACATCCACCTTGAGGAGAGGGGTGGGGGCTCTAATTAGGCCCCGGCCCCTCTCTGGCTGGACGCAGCTCAGCCAAGCACACTTTGGCATTCCATGGGGACACAGATGTGCTTCTATGAATACACATGCTTCTTTTACCAGGTTGTTTTGGAATAACTGAAATTATCTAGTAACAATGTACTTTGAATTTGCCTCAAAAGCACAACGATTTCAAGTGAAACTGTATGTATCTGTCTCGGTCCTGGAATCAATGCCTACATGCTGAGTGAATGCATGAAGGAATAAATACAAGACAGGAAGGTGGAGAGTGGAAAAATTCAGATGCCTGGAAGCTCATGTCCAAGCAGCTTTGCCTGTTTGTTTCTCTTCCTTAGAAGTTCAGATCACTACAAACTAAATCCACCTGTCCAGAGTCAAGGGTTCCTTGCAACATGGGAGTGGGTTTTCAAATTAATATTGGCATATATTGCTAGCCAAATAGCTCAGCAGATTAAAGTGCCTGCAAGCAGGCACAAGAGCCCGTGGTTCAATCCCTGGGCCTGCAATAGCAACTCCGTCTCTGGGGCAAGCTGAGATGGCAGTGGAGACTGGGCATAGGGGCACATGTCTATAACCCCAGTTCTTAGGAGGCTGTAAACAGGTGGATTACTAGGAGTCTGATCCAGTAATGAGACCCTGAATACACAACTTGTTTATAGACCAAAAAATTAGAGGAAAAAAAAGGGCTACAAAGATAGCCAATATTTTGGCCTTAGCCTTGCTAGGTCAGTGAGGACTCAGGACATAAGAGAACCTGTACTGTAACATCCTATAACTCAGTGGTGTCCCAAATTTTCTGTTCAAGGAGATTATGGGACCACAGGGGAAAGGGATTGATGTTATACAGTGTGCCGAGTCACTTAGAGAGAAAACATTCTCTCAGGCTTTTGCAAAGAGCAAACTAACTGGTCAAGCAATGACCATGACTCATCCAGATGGCTGCCACTGACAAAAGATGTAAAAACCACTGTACATGGTTTCAGGGTAAATCCTGAGGGGATTTGACTGACCTTGTCAGATACAAAAGTTACATGTTTTGGGGCTGGGGAGATAGCTCCGTGGCACAAGTGCCTGCCTGGCAAGTGCAAGGTTGTGAGTTTGAACCCCAGTCCCACCAAAAAAAAAAAAAAAAAAAAAAAAAAAAGTTACATGTTTTGTTATATAGGTCTTGCTTTAACTTGGCCTTAATCATCCAGCAGAAAAGTTTAACCATGAGGTATAAAAAGTAAAGCCGGATTAATATGCTGAGCTATGTAAGGCTTAAGTCAACAGCTTCAGACATTGCCAGTTCTGCTGATAACCCACTACCATTATGGTCAACTTCTTTCTCTTAGTTCAATGAGAAGAAAGATTTGTACTAATAGTGTTTAGAAAAGTTATCATGTCTGCATCTTGTATTCTAAACAACTACTACGAAGACAACAATATGCATTGTATTAATTATTGTGGCTGTCCTACTAAAAATAAATAAATAAATCAGAACTTACAGAGAGAAAATGAAAGAAATGTGAAAGAAAAGAAAACATTGGCATAAAATTGTCAAGCACTGCAGAAACTGCTGCCCAGTTAGTGAGCATGGGTTTGCTCATGTGTAAGCTTCTCTGTCACTGTCTGCTGTTATGTAACACAAGGACAGGAAACTGTACAGGGACTACAGACAGAATTTTGGTACTCTAAAGCAGGGCTCAAAACTATGCAGTTTTTTCTGAAGGTGTTAAAGGTACAAACATTGCAAGTTTAAGTTTTAAAAAGGGAAGTTCTTACATGGCTGAGAGGAAAGCAGAGACCACTGATCCTGGCAGTTCTGCTATCTCGTGTTTGTGTTTCAGACTTGGAAAACAGAGATGGTGTCCCCTTTTGGAAGCAGGGGGTGGATCTGTTTTCTAACCAGGATGACAAGGGCAATGTGCCTTTCAGGACAGTGTGGACAGACAGCCACACTCTTCTTTAGAAGATGGAGGTAGGCTGGTTTTTGTAGCTGTGTTGCAAGCCCAGAATTACCTGGGCCCATAAGAATCACCTGGGGGACTCAGGGTGTATGGAGATGATGGGAACTCAGAGCCCAGGCCAGGGGCTATGCTGGGTATCAGGAATTTCTGTCTTGGATGAATCACCCTGAGCTGCAGCAGGCCAAGGGTCAGCTTGCGAGGACAGTGAAACTCTTACGGCCTCCACAGTTCTTGTCACAGACTATAGAGTCCATGGTAACAGCCCAAAGGGATTCCTGGGAAGCCTAAGTTTCTGGGAGTGGAAAACGACTTTGGCTTAACTGTGATACCAATGGACAGAGACTGACATATTAATGAGTATTTTTTAAGCAAGGAATTTCTTCCTGCTCCTATGAGCTGTTACTAGGTTGGTCTATCTCATGACAAGGGAGTTATATTATTGTGGATCCCCTGCTTTTCCAAACTGATTTCTATTCAAGATGCCAGAAAGCAACAGAAGCAAGTCTACTAACTAATAGCAGGAACCTTACTAAGCAAATGATGGCAGACTTTTTCTTCCTTTTCATTTCCTCTTGCTTTTCTAATTCACTAACTTTACAGCACGTATGTCTGTTGCTTCTAAGTTGCTTCAACAGGAAATGGTCAGTATGTAATGATCAGCAGAAGAGGAAGTTTTTCAGTTCAACCGAATGCTGGGTCTTTGAAGGTGTGAGGCATAAAATACCAAATGAAATTCCTCATGGGAGACCTTGCCAAAGATTATACAGAAAGCCAAAGATAGCTCTGAAGAAAATTTCATAGAGGAAAAACTCCTACCTAGCTCTTAGCAAAAACACAATTGCCTAGCCAGGCCTGGTCACCCAGGGCTGTCATCTAGCACTCTGGGAGGCTGAGGCAGGAGGACTCGAGGAAGACTGCGAATTCAAACTCATACTGGACTAGACAACCTAGTGAGCCCTTGTTTTGGAAAATTTTAAGAAGGCTGAAGACGTAGCTCAACAAAAAGATCCTGAGTTCAACATCCAATACTGCCAACAACACCCCACTAGCAGCTGACGTAGGAACTACCCGAGTCATGGCCATGCTGTGGCAGAAGAACTAAGAACCAGCATTATGTGTGAGTGACAGAAGGTGGCACAAGCAGTGTGGCTGACTTTCTTTCAAACACCCCGACTTTATCCCAGCTCTGCTGTAAGTAGAAGAGAAAAAGCACTTACTTCACTGTTGCATGGGTATGTCCAGGGACAACAGGACAAGACAGGAAAGGCTTGGGCCCGAGCAGAGCCTCTGGCGTGCCGAGGCGGGCCAGGCAGGCGTTGAGCCGACGCCACACACACAGAACCCAGTCGACCGTCTTCCAGGTGGGATCGGAGGCTGCGGGTGCCTGACCTCTGAACTGCGAAGATGGGTAGGACAGAGAGGCTTGGTATGCTGCTGCTTTGCTCCTGCTTTTAAAGGCCCAAGATAAAAAACCCAGTACAATAACTTGAAACTATGAAACACAAGCCTAGTTGAAGGAGGAAGAGCGGACAACTCGCCATGAGGCACGTTTACCTGGCAGTCTGAAACGCAGTTGTTTTTTTTTTTTTTTAATTCTCACTATAAGCCTGAGGTGGCAATATTTACTTAGGAAAAGAAATAAAAATATTCCTAAGGTCACGAATGTGACCAAGGCTACCACTTACGCCCTACTCTCGGCAGTTTTCAAGTGTCCAGTAATATAAAATGTATACAGTTCTAGGCAACAAAACAGGTGAAATAGTTTCTTTGTGTGTGTGTGTGTGTGTGTGTGTGTGTGTGTGTATTTAAGGAAGGGTCTCCAGGATGTTCAGGGTCTTCCTACTAGCTCAGGCTCATATTGATCCTCCTGTTTACAGTCTCCCAAGAGCTGGGATTACAGGCGCATGCCACCAGGCCTAGTCTCAATTGTTGTCTCAGTGCACCCTGCAGCAGGAGTGGGGGGAGGTAGGGGGGTTGTTCAGCATGGCAGGCCCCAGGAATTGAACCCCTAGCCCCTGTACATGCTTGCAGGTGCTTTAATCTGCTGAGCTTTTTGGCTGGCTCAAAATAGGTGAAATAGTAAAGGAGTAGTTTATCACATTTAAAATGAAGTCAGTAATCGCTACTAAGGACCATCCTTTACTTCCTTAAGCTTAATGTCTCTGATCACACGTGCCTACATTCATGACTTGTCATCAGCCAGGAAGGAGAGGACAAACTTAGCTTCTTAGGCAGGTGCAGAGACAGGGTCTCCCAGCTGCCACATCAGGACCATATCCTACCTTGGAGAGAGGGAGGGCAGAGAGCTTGTGCTAACTGTGACCCTGGGTAAACATGTTGTCTAGGATACTAAACTATTAATGATGATCCAATGAAGTACACGTACAGATCACAATCATGTCCCTAATTCTAAAGGCAGAAGGAAACTGTGTACGCCATGGATCGGAGACAGTTGGATATCCCTTCCCGCCAATGTGCAGATGCTTACTGGAAATTCCTATTTGGAAAACTGGCTAATAGTGGTTAGTACTTGGCAGTACCTTGGAAGCATGCATATCTTTAAAGGCTGTACTAGAACTTCCACACTTTATTAAAAGCCATGTTTTTATTTCCTTGCTATATATTCATTTAGCTTATTTATAAATTCCCAGAGAGGCTTACAGGTCTGCACTTCATGTACGCCTAGTATGTATGGCCACAAATTATCACTGCCAAGAAGGAAAAGAATCATTGAAAGACAGCGTTTTTCTTTGTTTTAACTGGTGCTGGGGCTGAAACCCAGGGCCTCAGGCATGCTAAGCTCGTGCTCCACCATAAAGCTTCACCTCCATCGTAGATCGCATTACCATAAAGGACAGGGGAGGACAAAAGAAAGTGTGCATGGCAAATGGAGAGCTTGTGATCAGTTCCAAGAGAAGGCAAAGTGCTACCGAGGCCAGGGAGCCACAGTTACGGCACGTGCCCAGCTTCCGTGGTTAAGCTTTACTGTCTCTAAAATGATGGCCCCGAGCTAGGCTCAAAATCTTCCAGTTACCTTTCACACCGACACTCTCTGGGTATACATCCAAGCTGCTAAGGTGCTCCACGGAAAGACCTGACCTCAAACTGCGAGGTCAGGAAAGGTGAAGAGCAGCGGTGCAATTGCAGCCAACCTCCCACAGGGTAAAGGAACCTGCCTGGTTAGGGTGGTGGAAGCGTGCCCCACACGTGGGCTGGAGAGGCTCTGAAAACGGAGATAACCTATCGGGGGTGGGGGTGGGGGTGGACGCCACATTTCCGTTCATGTACAATCTACCTAACTCTTCAGTCAGTGCACTGGATCCGAGCCCACATGCTGACGTTTCCAAAGGGGGCTCCACTCCGCTTCTGGCTCTCTCCACACCATTTTCCTCGCACCTGTGTTCAAGTTTTGCCGTGACTGCTGCTCCTTCTGTCTCCCTAACCTCAGCTAACTTGCCCCCATTTAGCGCACAGATTAGCATAATCTGAAAGGTCTTACGTGTGACCACAAAGACAACTTCCACCTGCTCCAGAAGTACTGTCCAGTCCCTGCCTCTGTTGTAGGGCTTCAGCTGTTCTGCTCACAGACCGTATTAGTCATTTGTTCTCTGTCACTAGCATGATGTCAGTGCTATGCCCATGAAGTCCTGTAGAACTGAGAGTACCGAGTCTTAACCTGATCATTTATCAGGCATGCGACTGCCTCTTGGGAAGACGCAGCACTTCACCAGATAATGGGCCTCAAGACGACCAACAAGGCTAAAGAAATTATCCATAAAAAGCTTAGCTGATCTACACAAAGCTACAAAAAAAGCATGAATGACCCCTCTACAAAAGAAAGAGTACCAAAACACAAGTTTAGGAGACAAATTCCATTACAAGTATGAAGAGTGGGAGGATGGAACCAGCCTGAGATCAGAAGATCAGACTCAGACACCGCAAACACGGGAGAACGTGGAAAAGCGATCACCCAGCTGATGGGGCTACCCAGAGGAGACCAAGATCCGGACTTGCAGGCCACATAAGAGGCGTCCTAACAACGAAGTTGATGGGTGTGAATTGCTTATATAAAACAGAACAAGTCCACATAAATGACCTAATGATGCACCCCAAGGTCCTGGGAAACGATCCAAAGCCACAGCCAGAGCAAGGAAGGAAGTTTTACAAAGATTAGAACAGAATCAAATGAAATGGAGACTTAAAAAGCAATCAGTACAGAGCTGGTTCTTAACAAAGAATTCATAAAGCTTAAGCCAGTACTTCCCCTAAAAACGGCCAGACCTGAACCACTACAATTAGAAACAAAAAGAGTGAGATCACAGCAGACATAGCCCCAAATCCAAAAGATTACTAGCAATTACTTCAAAAACTCATGTTTCAATAATGGGAGAATCTAGAAGAAATGGATAGGTTCACAGATACATATAAACTCCCAAACCTGAAACAAGAAGATGTAAAAACCCTGGATCATCAATAACAGGGAATATAACTGAGGCAGTAAGAACACAAACAAAAGAAACACAAGTACCAAGTAGGAAAATCAAAGGACTTGATAGGTTTACCACTGAATTACACAAGAGCTTCGAGGAAGACGAACTAGCAATAGCCCTTAGGTTCTTGAATGAAACTGGAAGACAAGGAGTACCGCCAAACTCATTCCTGAGAACTAGTACTACCTCAATTCCAAAACCAGACAGGGCCTCAAATAGAAAATAAAACTACAGGGCAATGTCTTCCTTGAATGTAGATGGAGAAATCCTCAATAGAAAACTGGTAAATTGAATGCAACAAAATGTTGAAAAGATCATATATTTCATGACCAAGTAGGCTTCATCCCAGGCATGCAGGGATGGTTCATACATACATAAATTAGTAGATTCAATATATTACCTACACAGAAGGACAAAAATTACATGATCCTCTTGATGCATGAAAAAAAAAAGTGTCTTGAAAACATCCAGCATTTGTTCAAGGGAAATTCCCTGAAGAAAATAAGCACAGAAAGACCTAATCTCAGTCCAATACAGCGCATTTATGACAAAACTACAGTCAACATCATATTAAACAGTGGAAACCGGAAAGTTTTTTCCTCTACGATCATGAAAAACACAAAAATATCTATTCTGACTCCTTCCAGTGTAGTTCTTGAAACTTTAAAACAGCAATCAGGCAGGAGAAAGAGACAAAAGGACACTTACAAGAAAGGAAGAGGTCAAACTACATTTAACTACAGACAATATGAAGACTTTACACTGAAGACTCAAATGTACTAAACTAAAATAAAAATGAATTCAATATGTAAATATTTGAAACAGAAGCATTTAATCTGCTGGATATAAAACAGAAAACTCCATAAGACGTAGGCACCAGCAAGCACTTTCTGAACAGAACACCAATTACCTAAGAAGGAACATCATGAGTCAACACGTAGAATTATATTCAATTCAAAAGCATAGCAAAGCGCAGCCAACAAAGTAAAGGGACATCCTACAAAAAGGGGAGAAATTTGTCAGTTACTCCTTGGACAGGTGACCAGTTTCTAGAATATATATAAAGAGCTAAAAAATTAGACCATTCTCCAAATAAAAGACCCAATACAAAATAGGCACCTGAAATGACGGGGCAGTTCTCAGGAGTAGTACAAAAACCCAATAAGTGCATAAAAACAGGTTCAGCATCTCTGCCCATTAGAGAAATGCAAATTAAAACAATGCCGAGAGTCTACCCTGCTCCAGAAATAATGGCTATCATCAAGAAATCAAATATTACAATAACAAATTTTGGCAAGGCTGTAGAGAAAATGGAACCCTTCTCTTGGTGAAAGTATAAACTAGAATAACAAGTATGGAAATCAGTACAAGCTAGAAATTCCATCTGGTCCAGCTATTTCCCTCTTAGGGATCTTCCTGAAAGATTTAAAGTCATATTACAGTAACATTCGCATACCCGTGTTTATAGCAGCACAACTTGTAATAGTTAAACCTATCTGTTCATCAGCAGACAGAGAAAGGAAACGTGGTATTTATACACAATGAGGTGCTACTCTGGTGTAGGGAAAGATAACCTGGAGTTGTTGGTAGGAAGACAGATGCACGTTGAGGCAGTAAGGTTGAGTGAAATAACTCAGATATGCAAGCTTAAATATTTCGTGGTTTTAAATAAGTATATTGTAACCCAGATTATAAATCAGTAGCAGAACAGTGGATAAAGCCAAAAGGTGGAGGGGGAGGGGAAGGAGAAGGGCAAGGGATCCAGATGGCTTCCAGGCATGTACCAACTTCCCACCATGAATACATTATTTTGTTCAGCAAACTTGTGCTATAATAGTAAAGATTTAAAAATTGGGAAATAAAAATGTGATTCCTTGGTTTTATACATTTAATTTCCTACTTTTATGAAGTTAAGTGTTTAGGAAGATTTATTTGTTGGCTTAAGTCCGTAAGAGTGATGAAATGAATTAAACTTTTAAAAGCCATTTAAGCTGTTTAAGAGAATTTAAGTTACAAGTGCTCCTTTAAAGATGACTAAGCCTTAAAAAAATAAAAATAAAGATGTCTAACCCTTGCTAGGTTTAAATATCCAAAGATACAATGTCCTGAGTTCAATCTCTGGTTCTGCAAATAAATAAATGTCCAAAGATAAAGCTGGGACACTGAACCCAACAGCTCAAGAAGCAGCAGTTACAGGCGTGACTCTTAACACATCGAATACATTTTAACCAAATAACATGTGAATCATCTGAATATCAATTCCAGCAGACAGCAGAGGCTGATATGCCCCAAAAGGTGCTCGCACCCTCTTCATTTGTTGTGGTGCTGGGGATCTGACCCAGGGCCCGGCACACGCTGGGCAAGCTCACCAGCACTGAGTTACGTCCTCAATGCTGGAGAATTTCCTTTTAAAGGCTCTGGTTTCCATGAGAACGTGAGTTGTATGAGGAACTTGGCGAACTTGGCATCCCATCTTGCCCCACAGCCTGGGGCCCGCGGCAAATGTTTACTGACTGTGCAGGAAGCACTGTTCTAATACATCTGAAACACACCCATACCCACAGCTGTGCTTCATCACACTGGACTCTAAGAATCAGTTCCCACTGCTGTGCTACGTCATTGTTCCTGTGTATGCAGAGAATCTCCCTGGGCCTCAAAGCAGGAAATCTTCAAACATGGTTACTGAATGAAGTAATAATGCATTGTGTCATATTTCGGGTAAATGGTGGCAATGTGTGTAAATCTGTGGTATGACAACCTTATTTTCTGCTTTTGAAAAAGAAAGAAGTTTAAATTCCCTAGAAGGAGCTCATGAGCTGAAATGATAACTTCACCAAAATGTAGAATTCCGCCCATATTAAACATTTTGCTTTCAAATCTTAAAATGTATAAATACTGAAGAAGAAACACCAGAATCTAATGGGAACAGTTACATTTTGGTAGTACAGAGCATCTCCCAAAGTACAAAGATTTATGTATTATTAGAGAAATAGCTTTCAATTATCCTACATGAAGGAAATAATCCGGCCAATGAGAAACAAAAGACATCCTAATGACAGGAGGAGGTCTGCTATAAAAACTAGAGAAACAATCATTATTACTCACTCTGGAGGTCTTTCAGCAAGAATTCTGAGATCACCATTATAATTAAAGATGGCTAAATATTAATTTCCACTAAGAAAGGTATAATTAGCTTTATCAAACCCTAGTAAGAAACCTGGTATTATCCTGAAAGGTCTATTTTGTTACATTCCTGGGAGGACTGGAAGAAGAGACTGTGATCACATGCCAGCGTGCTTCTAAGAGCTTGCGAGGACTGAGGTCTGTGATACTGCAAGATTTCCAACGTCTTGCCGTAGTCACTCATTTCCATCCTACACGGACACCAGGAACCTGTTCTGCTAACTTACTTGAGATAACTCTTGGAAAGCAAAAGGCTTTCCTCCTTCTAGCCTTCAGAGTACAACCTGCTGTTGCACACAAGCAAAACAGTGGCACTTCTTAAATTCTCATGAGAGAGCTAGAGGATGCGCGTGTGAGATCTCCAGGACAAAACTGGTACCTTTTGCGATTCTCTGCAAGAGCTGTCCTTCATAGTGAGACTTAAGTGTTGATGCAGTATATGACAAAGTCAGGGGAAGTATTAGTGATTAGAGCAGCTGCATGCTTAGGATAGCCTTTGCCCTACTTTTCTCCCTACTATGGCTCTGCTTTAGCTGAGAGACTGGATTTATGACCAGACCAGTAATTTAATGTAACTTAGGGGAAGTTCTCTGAATGAATGCTGGGTTTCCAATACCAGTTCACATCATGTATGACAAACAGAATGATTAGAAGCTGCTGTCATACTACATTGCTCCTTGGCCCCTATGTACCATGCACACATAGTTATGTGACTCAACATCACAGGTATAGAGACAGGGGAGATAGCTTAGTGGCATAAGCACCTGCCTGGCAAGCACAAGGTCCTGAGTTTGATCCTCGGTACTGCATGCTGTTGTTTCAAATCCACATTGACATCCAGCTATTGGTCCACTTTAAGTCTCTTCAGTAATGTGCTTGATTTGCTTAACTTTATTTTTATGTGGGATATTATATAGTAATACTTCTTTTATTATTTTGTGAAAACACTACGAAGTCATTATTACTATGACATTTGAAAACGTGTCAAATGATACAGAATTCTAACTTCTCATGTGACTTTTCAGACTCTACCACAGCATAGTGCTTGTATACTGTTCTTACATCAAAACTTGCCTGAGTGGGTGGCGAATGTTCTGCAGGCTCCAAGAACTTGGTGAGGGAAAACAATTGCTGCAACTCCAGCCTTGCACGGCATTTAGAACTCGGTGAGGTTCTCTGACGACAGTTAACAACAATAGTAAAACCTACTGCTACCTTTTCCATATATATATATATATATATATATATATATATATATATATATATATATATAAAACATGTGTAGAGTATACTCTAGTATATGTATATAATATTTATATATATGCATATATTTTTTTTTTTCCTCTTCTTACTAGAGGTCAGATGCCTCATTCAATCTCCTGTCCAAATATCTACGGTGTCCTGGCCTCAGGCCACACTGTAAGGTGCTGCAAGCCCAGCTGCCCGGATAACTGAGCAGCAAGAGGCTGCAGCTGCTGCTGCCTTACCGTATTCACCACTCTCCTCCGCAGAGCCCTCTGTAGCAGCCCCTGCATGGGCTCAGAGTCCCACCGCAGCTGGACCCACCGGAAGTGCTGTTGTACCACCAAGTCGGAGCCCTGGAGACAGGCCTTGGTGATGGTTCCCATCAGAAAGCAATGCTCATGGAAGTAGTAACACTCGGCTGTCCCATTTCCTAAAACGAGTCAAACCCACAGTCCACTGTCAGCAGTCACACGTACTGTGGGATCCATGCACAGTAAAATTAGCTAAGGGCAGAGCATGACATGCAACTTGTACACCGGGCACAGAAGGAGCTAACGTCCCAGAAGCTACGCCTCAGCCTACTTTCTCTACTGCCTTTACCTTTCTGCAAAGTCCATGGGCTTTCAGTGTTGCGGTTTTCAAGAGGTGCCAGAAAGTCTCCCAGTAACTCAGACAAGGAGGCTTTCTCTAAATTCTCTAAGATGATGACGATTTTCTTCTTAACAGGAGATTGTTTCACTGGGATCAGACAAGCTGTGGTCAAAACAAGAAATTAGGAATATGAGGTTTTACAAAAACCTAGGCAAATTGGCAAACATTTAAAGAGTAGGAAGGGGTGTGTGTGTGTGTGTGTGTGTGCTAGGAAACTCAGAAGTAAACTCTGAGCATACTCTGAAATTGCTGGGTGAATGTAATGACTCTAAAATGCAGTGCTGCATTATGAAATCCACATGAAGATACACATAATGACCCATCAATCCTAGTTCTGTGACAGAGTCCACAGGGAACTATCCCAGGTCAGTCCAGGGAGATGGCTCAGTGGTATAAGCACCTGCCTGACAAACACAAGATCCTGAGTTTTATCCCCAGTAGCAAAAAAAAAAAAAACCCAAAACCAAAAAAAGAAGCAAACACCTCAACACCTCAGTGGAACCATCCCAATATCCATCAATGAAAGAATGAATATATAAATATGAATATGCTAGGCTAGGAAGATGGCTCAGTAGAATAAGCACCTGCCTGGCAAGCACAGGGTTCTGAGTTCAATCCCTGGTATCACAAAAAATAAAAAGAATATACTGTTACACTGGATGTGAAATGGAACAAATTACAACCCTCAACAACAGAGAAAGTTATCACAATCATACATCTAAGAGGAACTTCGGTTTTTAGGCAGTGTCACCGGAGACCAGGAATGGAATGCTGTTCCCCAGTGACCAGGAAGTCCAGGTGGAGAGAAGTTCACTAAAGGCCACCAAAACAGAGGGCGGGAGGCGCTTCCCACTCTCTGGCGCAGAGTACAGCATGGTTACTCATGGCTAAACCAGCCAACGCGGTATTTCAGAATGGCTAAAAACATAAGAGATTCCCCAAATATAGAAATGACTACTGCCTGAAGAGATCAAAATACTTATTATACAGATCTGATTATATATTGCATACATGTATTAAATTGTTATCACGTACCCAGTAAAGATATACTATGTGTCAAAAATATTATTTAAGTTCAGAACAGGCAATACTAACATATCACTAAGAGACTCTGTGTAGGCCGTAAAACCACAAGGCGAAGCTAAGAAATGACTGTCCCAAAAGGCAAAGGTGTGGTTCCCTCCAGAAGGAAGAGTTTCTATTTGGGGAGGGAGCATCCAGGTGCACCGTAGAGGGAAAAGGTCCTACTTCTTGGCCTGCTCCACAGTTGAAGGGTTCTTTAGAATTACTCATTGATTGGTAAGTGGGAGTAGCGCTTTCTAGCTGTCTGCTTACAATGTCCTTTAAAGTACACATACTCAAAGCATTAGGCCAACAGGGCTTCAGACAGCAGCAGATCCGGCCCTGCAGTTTACAGGCCTCCAGGAGGAGGGAGTGATTAGACTACGACTCCAGAAATGACAGTATGAAGGAGTAACATCTATGGCTTCTGAGTTGTGATTTAGGGTTCCTTCTACTCAGGATGTAAAGAACGGACTTCACAGCAAGCCAAATTACAAGATATTCAGGGAGGTTATTACTATACAAAAGAAATGAATAAATCAGTACACAAACCATACTCAGCATCTGGTACCTACTAACACTTTAGCCAAAATGTATACAGCACGTGGTACATACCAATTAATAAACACAGATCATTTGTTCTACTTCTTGGAAGATTCTAAGATGCCCCATGCTTAGGTACATTGACAGGTGTTGGAGCGTAAGGCCTTATTCCACTTTTCACAAATCTTCATGAGAACATACTCCTTTCTTGTTATTATAGACACAGCACATTCTTACTTTCAAAAGTAACCTGTAAATGAATCTTTTCATAAGCTGAACTAGATTTCCAGATCCGAAGAAGCTTTTCCCAATGAAAGCCCAGCACCAGCAGCCGCCTCTGTCCAGCTCTCCTCAGGGCTAGTGTAGTCATGTGGGTCCAGCCTGCGTGAGCCCCGACTCAGCACAGCTCTTTTCTGTGGCACTACAACCCCATGCTTCTTAGGTTCCAGTGGGATTACAGATATTCATGTATTGAAAGAGTGTAAGCCCACAACACAACAATGATGAACTAATAAATATTTTTTATTAAGTGATGAAAGACACACTAGGCTGATGGTGGTGTATGTTTCTGTATAAAGTGGGACTGAGAGTCGCCAGCTTTTCTCTGATTTGTCTTAAGTTCTTGCCTAGTTGGAGTAGCTCTGAAGTTACATAACCAAAAGAATGTATCTAGTGGCATTTCCAAAACTGTTTAATGACTCTTCCTATAGGTCCAGCATGCTAAGCACTATGGTTGCCCAAGATGACTGCCTCTGACTTGGAGGGAGTGCGTGGCATCTTAAAGTTGGCTCTTTAAGAAAAATGGCACCCAGTGGGACACTTCAGGGAAAGCAGATGCAGAAAAATGGAGATTGCGCACAGATCAGTACTAGAGGGATTGAAGCAGGGGGCTTGGAAGGCCCGTGCGGCCCGGCTGAAGGTGCCAGTGAGTGTGAGACGGTGGGAGCAATTAGGGCTGCAGGCAGCAGTCCAGCAGAGGATGGCAGTCCAGCAGAGGGCTGCGTTTCGGCCTGCAGTGCCGTTGGGGCCCCCAGGGAGTATCCTGTGGCCTGCAGTGACCTGTACTGGCCCGTCGGCACTGGCCCTGCAACACTGAAGTTGTATGAAGCTTCCCCAAGACTGCACTGTGACGCCAGGACTGAGACTTGCTTCCCTTATGTCTCAGGTCCCAGGCAAAACCCAGACTGTGATGGCAGGAGCGACTCCCATTTGGGAATGAATAACCCTTTACGGAGGTGGTGCACAGTGCTCAGTGCCTGTCTCAGCAGCTCATCTGTGCAGACACAGATGACTCAAGTCTGCAGGCCCTCTGTGCTGAGAGGAGACCGGTGCATTCTCCCGGCCCAAGGCACAGGAGCAAAAGGCACTCTAAAGTTGTCCCCAGACTATTTAAGATTTATTTTTCAAAGATGGGTCCTAATAAGTTGGCAGGGCTAGGCTTGAACTTGCGATTCTCCTGTCTCAGCCTAAGCAGCTGAGATTACAAGTGCATATCATCACACCTCACTCACTTACAGGCTGTAGATTCAAGGTTTAAGTCAGTCTCTGATCAGGATATATGAAGACGAGAAGAAAGGAGAGTCACCATACTCCATACCTATGCTTCCTTTCCACTGGGAATCAGAAAGTCAGCTGTTTGGGTTCCCTTTGCTAAATGCTTCTTCAAAGCTGTTTCTGAAACTAGTGTGTTTTGACCTTTTTATTGCACCTTTGGAGGTTATATCAGCTCTACTCTTCTCTTGTAGATTGGCCACAATGACACATCATCTTTAGGAGGTTTGGGGCTACATTTCAGTTTTAGACACCCTTATATTAAAAGTCCTGGGTAGTTGACTCTACAGCAACACTTGCTGGTTTAAAAATGATTAATATGCCACCTTTATGTCCAACCCAAACTCTGTGAATAAGATGACTCCATGTCTATAATTTCCCCTTGTGGGAATGGAAGTGACCTTTTGGGTGCTATTGCTGTGAACCAAAGTTCTGCAGAGATGACATCCTGAGTGTTCCAATTTCAAAGCACCTTTGGTAACTCCAGTCCGAGAAAGTAAACTCATTGATGGAGATATCAATTATCATATTCTTGTATTATTATCACGCTGTGGTTTGCATCCCCCCAAAGCCGTGTGCAGTCACGGGGCGGCTTCTGGAGTCTGTGATTGGTCACTGTCGTATGGGTGCTGCACCTGCCGTGGAGCAGGTAGAGGGCTGAGCTGTAGTTAGCCGCCCAGCCCCACTGCCCCTCCCTCTTCTTGCCACGTGCCGCTTTGCCTTGGAGCCTGCTGAGTATGGACTGAAACCTGTCCTAACTGTGAGCTAAAAAAACCTTTCCTTTCCTAATTTGAGTATCGGGTATTTGTTCCAGCAATGAGCAAAGAGTAACTGAGACATATTACTTGTGATATATAACATCGTACTATACTATATGCGACATATATTTTTGTATATACTATACTATTTTCACAGTAATTCAATACCTTATGATTTCTAAAGTTTTATCTCAGCTTCAAAATATCATTTTAAAATGTGAATCTAATGTTAAATTATTTATTTTACACTGTAAATTACAAGCAATTTACAAAAGCATCTGTTGTGCTAACCGAGCTCCCTGCTTCACTCTGAGGAGAACTTTGAGCTAACTGTAGCAGGCGTTCACACCCTCTTAAATAAAAAACATTGTCATGTCAAAGGACTCTCACTGACAGGCAACACGGAAAGAAAATGATATTCTGAAATAAATGCAAAGCAACTTCTGTCAGCACATGTGCTGAGTTGTTGCTTTCGAAGTGTTTCTTTGTTCCACATTCTTTTCTGAACCAGCACCATGTTAATCTCCAGATATCATTCAGATTCTTGCAGCTAAAGTTAACGTATCTCACTACTCTTCTTCCCTGCATTTTTGCACATTTATTTCTGTTTTCTTTTAGTCATTCTGGGATTTTTCCACTGGCTCTCTTCCGCTTAGTCACAGAGAAGAACAAAGGCAGGTAATAGAGGTGCTATACTCTGGGCAAAGCTAGAGCTTAGCATTTCGACACCAGACCCGTTCAAGCAGTCAAGGCCTTTTGCTTTAGAGAAGACCAGGTTAGCATTCGAGAGCATACAAAATTCCTCATGCATCACCACATTCCTCACTTGCACTAATGTCACTTGATCACTGAATTTCTCCGTGGAAAGAGAAAAGTGGCTGAAAGGCAATCCCTACGCTCACAGCTGTCTAAAAGCATGAGCGAAGCTGCCCGAAGTCTCTTGCTCCTCACCTCTGCCCCAGCGGCTCACTCCCTGCTGCAGGCTTCCACGCAGGGGCAGCCCTGACAGCGTGTGGGCCCCGAATCCTTCCCTCGCTCCCCCTAGCTCTGCTCAGAAGCTGGCCTCCCCCCTCTGCTGCATGGTCTCTGGGGCCTACGGAGGAGGGCAGGACTAGTTCTGGAGAAGGGCCAAGAAGAGCGGCGAGACCACGAGCTCTGGAGAACTTCAGCTTTTACTCTGGATTGAGCAAGGACACTTAGGAATGGCTGTGAATCCCCCAGCGGCCTCCTGAAGCCCCGCAGAGTGCCCCAGTGGGGTCAGACCGCAGGAAAGAAGAAGAGTTCAGGAGGTCTCCACAGCTCCTTCAACGAGAAATGCCCGGTGGCAGCAGGACTGGAGCTGAGAGCGGGAGGAGGTGGGTCCCGCACTCGCAGGACACCCCTGGGGCTGGAGGAAGGAGCCTGGCGCTCAGGCTGTCCAAGGGGGAACATGCAACTGGGGCCTCAGCAGATCTGAACATTTCAGTTCCACGTATTAAAAATTTTTAAAAATCTTTTATTTATTTGATATAGGGGATTGCTACACAGTTTTGACTCAGAGTGATCCTGTCTCAGCCTCCCCAGCACTGGACTCTTTCTGGCTGGCTCAGGCTACCTTAAAAAGGGCAGCCGGGTAAGGCTTGTGGAGCTGGGGATCAAACCCCGGTTCCCTGCGACTGACAGCGTCTGTCTGAACAGGCGCTTCAACAACAGAGCTAAGCCGCAGGCCCCCAAACACCGGGATTATAGGCATGTGCCACCATGCCCAGCTTTGGGGCCGGCACAGTACGTGGTACCGGAGAAGGAACTCAGGTCCTTGAGCTTGCTGGGCAGGCGCTTAGCCGGAGCTGTCTCCCCAGCCCCTGCATTTCAGTTCTTAAAAGTGAAGACAGACAGCCATACTTCCAAGTCACTGAGACGAACACAGAATGAAAGTCGGGGTGCATTTGGAGACGACGCTCTGCTTCCTACCCTGCCTTCTTCAGCACAGGGTGCAGATGCTTTCTTAGCCTGGGGCCGTGTTCAGCATTTCAGTTTTTAAAACGCAAATCATTCTATCTTTATGCCCTAGCGTAAGTGACCCCCTGACCAACCCCAGCCTTGCCCGCGTTCCTTCTTTCCTGTCCCTCCTCGAAGCAAGCTGTTCTTTTCTGACCCCTGAGAGCGAACATGGAGAGCGGACAGGCAGTAGGCGCCCAAAGAAACCTCTTCCTCTGCAGGAGCATGGACGTCCACTCTGAAAGATAAGCCAAGCGTGTACACCAGAGTCCTAGCACAGGAAGACCTGAACGGCGCTCAGCTGAGGGGCACAGAGGATGGCACACACAAATCACACAGCTTTAGCCAAGGTCTGCCGGCCGGCGCCAGGCCGAGCCACGAGGAGCTCCTGGCTGACTGCGCTCTTACAGATAGGCGGGAGGGAGGGGGGCGGGTAACTGGGGCGTGACCTGGCCCGCCGCTGCCTTCTCTCCGACTCCGCCCTTCTCTCCACTTCCTAGCACTGGGACATGCGCAGCTTTCCTCTAGGGTGGGCCCTTCCAGCGCATCATTTTGAGACCTGAACCCACAACTTCTGAGCCAAGAAAATCCTTCTGGCTGAGCTTCAGATGCAGTCACAACAGTGAGGAGGGGACTGAGCCACAGATGCTCCAGGTGGAGAAGCAGAGCGCAGGACGCCGTCTGCGGGGAAGCAGGCGCATTGCTGCAGGGGGGTCAAGTAGGGAGCCTACAGGAATGGATTTTAGGAGAGAGTGGCTGGGAGACCAGTTCAGCAGCACGTGACCACGCACTGGCAAGAGGCGAGGGTGAGACCCCCACAAATGAGCACACCTGTTGGGGTTTATCGCTTTAAGAATTAAACTAAAGGATGCAGGTATGGCTGAGGGGCAAAACACTTGCCTCACATGCCTGCAGCCCTGGGTTCAAGCACTGGCACCATATTGAAAAAGCTGATAAAACTCAGTACAAACCCTGAAAGACTTCAAAAGACCTTGATCCTTCCTCAGAGCCACCGGGCTCTAGCACTGGGCCTGCAGATGACAAGCTGGTAGAACCACGAGCTGCAGCTCTTCCTTGGAGATGGGGACATAAGTCTCTGGCTCCCTGCATCCCTACTCCATGGGCTCTCCTACCTCCTGGAGCTTGGCAGGCATTTAGGGTTTCAAGCCTTCCAACAAGATCTATGTTTCAAGGGTAGGATCCAACAGACATAGGGTACTTTCCAAAGCAGGAAGAACAGCTCTTCAGGAGAAGACGCCTATGGTGGACTCTGGAGGGCTGAGCTGGTCACCCTGTGTCCTTCCTGGCCTCTAGCGCCGCTCTCTGATTTTCTGAACTGTTTAAGCTTACATGAAAGTTGTCTTCAGCTGCCATCCAGCCTGACAGTGTAGAGTCAAAATACTCTTTAGTTTCTTAATTTGGGATTAAAAAAAAAAAAAAAAAAGACTGAAAGCTGAGAGGCTAGGGTGTGTTGGGGAGATAGCTGAGGGGAGAAGTGGGCCTTTTAGCACAGGGGAGCTTTAGAGAGCAGTGGCTGGGAGCGAGGACAGCCAGGCTTCTGAGCCAGGCTCCTGGGGCTGCATCCTGCTCTGTGTCTAACCTGTGGGACCACTGGGCCCAGCCTTGATATAAATCAGGGACAGTACAGGAACCTGTCTTAGAGCGCTGTCAGTTTACTCCTGATAGTAGGCCCTACCTCAGTAGAGGTTAATAAATGCTGGCTATACCTGGGGACATTATTGGAGAAAACAGCTTTCTGCAGCTGTTTGCTCTCACCAGCCTTGGGTGACAGCCTGACCTGTGCAATACCGCGACATTCGGACTACCCTGCCCCCAAAATGTGCTTCTAGTACTGGGAAATCCGTGTTCCCTCCCCAAATCTGTTTCTC
Source organism: Myocastor coypus (assembly GCA_004027025.1). Taxonomy (NCBI): domain Eukaryota; kingdom Metazoa; phylum Chordata; class Mammalia; order Rodentia; family Myocastoridae; genus Myocastor; species Myocastor coypus. Next base: position 65,018 of record PVJA010003581.1, on the reverse strand, counting down.
ACTTTATTTCGTGGTATAGAACCACAAGCAGTTCCTATTTCCTGAGCCTGGGCTCAGCTGCTCTAGACACAAGTTACCTCCATGCTTCCAAAGACCAAAGCTCCCGCCACCCTCCCGCCAAGATACTCCACATTTCTCAATCTGTCCTTCTCCATCTTGCCGCTGCCTCCTCAGCCCCTGGCCAACAACTTGTGCAGCTTTTGCCCTTGGAGACTGAAGTCTGAGGAGTTTTAGTTTTGCCTCATGGTGCCGGGAGAGGCTGTGTCACACAGAATAATGCCAACTCTATCTCCTTAGTGACGCTTGAGGTGCTCGATTTTAGAGCCTAAATCGGAAAATGTGCAAATACTGTACTAATAAACACCTTTCATCCTACTTTTGCTACTACCCAGCTGCGGCATGTCACCACTCCTCTTAGTGCCCACGTCCTCAGCGTGAAATAAAACAACAAAGCCTACTTGCTTGTGGCGTTGCGGAAATGAATTGATCTAATTAGTAAATAAACTTCTGTAGCTAGCCCCCAATCAATGGCACGGCAAAGTGAGACAGACAGATGTCTGCTCCAAATGTGGCAATGAGGGCTACGCTGGTTGCAGAGAATTTGTGAATGGCAAAATTCTCTTCACATCAAGCTGCTCATCGTTTTCACCATGTCCTGGCAATTCTAAATAGCATCAAAGATATAAGAACTCATTAATTCTTCTCCTGAGAAATGACTGCTGCCTGGTACATTTATATATGAAAGATGAAAACACACACATGTACACACACACACACACGCACACACACACGCACGCGCACACACACACATGTAATTTTGGTCCAACTTTCACCCAGTAGTACAGAGTTAATGAAAAGTTGACAAGTGTGTCCCCAAGTCACAGCGCTCATTTCCGTTTAATGGCATCACAAACACCACATCTTGGGCCGTTACAATCTGGTCTGCCGAGTGGTCTCACCATTGCTGATGAACAGGTCCACCAGGTGCTCCTTGGAGAAGCCAGCCTCCACTCTAGCTCTCACTACGTCACAGGGGTGTCCTGCAGCCATCTGTCTGTGCTGGGGTAAGCAAACAGAACGGTCAGGGCCACATGCTTCCCAGTTCTCCAAGAAAAAGAGATAGTCAAAAGTAACCAGTAGGCTGTGCGAGATGGCTTGGAGGACTAAGCGCCTGCTCAGGTAAGCACAGGGACTGGGGTTTGATCCCCAGCACTACTTGGCTACACCAGTACTGGCCCACCCTCAGGAGAGCTGAGTCAGGCACTGAGACCAGGCGTGGTGGCGTGTAGCTATCATCCTAGAGCTGGGGAGGCTGAAAATAGGAGGTTCACTACAAGCCCCTTATACATACATGCATACATACATACAATTTTAAAAATGAAAGTCGTCAGTACCTTCATGCACAGTGCAAGCTGATGCACTATGTAGTCCTGCAGGCTTCCTTCTGGGCCATGGAAAATGACATTACGATACTGCTCGACCTAATAGTAAACCAACAGGAGATCTTAGGTGCAGATGGCAGGCACTGGGGCCAGAGAGAGTCAGCGGACTAAAGCGCCTGCTTAGGCAGGCTTAGGCTAGGGCAGGGACTGTCGTTTGATCCCCAGCACCACATGCCTCACTGTGGCATAGTGGCGCACGCCTGTAATCCCAGTGCTCAGGAGGCTAAGACAGGAGGATCGCTCTGAGTCCAAGCTCAGAGTGAGACCCTGCAATAACCAAATATATTATGAAGAAAAAGGAACGCAAGAGCTGCCATCTTACAGAAAGACATGCACTTACTGGCTTGTTGCCAGTTTTTAAGGGCGGCTCAGCTTGGGTAGCTGAAAAACGGTTCCTAGTGCATTCTGCTCCTTACTGTGAAACTTCCCAATGCTTATTTTGTTTTTTAATGATTTCACTAAGAAATCATTTAACTAAAAAGATACAAAGAAATATAAAGAACCTGAACAGAATCCCTGGTAATGTCAACACCCAGAAGGAATCATTATAAATATTATTTCCTTCCAGTTTTTACTTTGCATAATAAATGTGTGTATGCATTTATATTTTTGAAAGGAAGATACAGGAGTGAGATCAGCTGCTGTATATCTGCTGTATAGCAGAAATATCTTGGTGTTGGGGGTTTATGTAAGAGATACCTTGTCTGATCACCGTGAATGTATTATTTCATTCATTTAAAGAAATCTAGGTAGAGACAAACTACATTTACTTTGTAAAGACGGAAACTTGCTTGGCTGAGCTTCGAACTTTTCACCTTCATGCTCACCTTCAAGGACAGCATTCCTTTTGAAGAAAGCCAAGCATCCTCTACACAGGGCGGGCAGCAAGGTCGGGTAAGAGGTCTGGAAACAGCCTCTCCGGTCATTATCATTCTGACTCGGGAGCAGGTGCTTGGCAAGGTCTTACTGAAAAGGACCCAGGCCAGGGAGGCTGCCGCTTAGCAATATGGGTGATTGCTGTGAGTATTGAACCTTGCAGCCTTCCAGAGTCTTGCGCGTGGAAGGGTCTCTTCTCTGTACAACCAATAGGACGATGTACATGCACACAGGCGTATGTTTGTGCTGCTCACCGCCTACTGCTCTCTGAGGAGGCTGCCTCCTTCAGCTCACTGCAGAAGGCCTCGAACGACCCTGAGGGCAGCTAGGGCAGACCTTCTGAAGACAGTAAGTGCGCTCCTGGCTCCTTCATCAGAGGAGGAGGCAGGCTCGGGAATATGAAAGGCTGGCTCATGGGGAAGGCCTTCAGCGCGCAAGTCAGAGGGCCCTCCTCCACCCCCGGCACTTGAGATTCCACTTTTCTAGTTAGTATAAAGAACCCACTTTTTAGCCGGGCGTGGTAGCTCACGCCTGTAATCCCAGCACTCGGGAGGCTGAGGCAGGAGGATTGGTGCGAGTTCGAGAGCAGCCTGGGCTACAAAAGTGAGCTCAGGACCAGCCTCAACTGCATAGCGAGACCCTGTCTCAAAAAGACAAAAAAAAAAAAAAAAAGAACCCACTTTTTGACATCATTCTTGGTTTTTTCTGATCTAATTTTGGGCCTAACACATTCTTGCCAAAAGAAAACCTTGGTTCTGGTTTTCTCTCTGAGGTTTGTCACTTTTTAAAAGTACTTTACTGGAGAATTACAGGAACTGGGGCTGGTAATCAGAGCCCTCAAACTCTCCAAATTGCTATGAATTAGGGGCAAGAAATTCTCTCACAGGGAATGAATTGTATCACACCAGTGAGACAGGACACAGATTTTCAAGATTTACCGAATATTCTGCCCCTGAGATTTTCCATGAACACTGCAACTTAATCTTGCTTCACTTTGGAACACAAGAGTGCTCTATTCATTACAGCCATCCTGGCAAGCTGTCTACACTTCCTGAAGATTGATTTTAAAATCAGGTACTAGCAAGAGACCCAGCTTTATAGATAAGCTGTCTGCTATTTCAACCCCTCATTTGTTCTCAGCTGGTAGTAGTTTAAGAAAAACAGGAAGTGTTCAATTTAAAATTTCATAAAGAAGGCCATTCACTAGCAATAAGCCCTTTGTGTTTACATAGTCTAACTTTTGGGGGCATATGGTAGATAGACTATAAGTAAGCGAGCTCTGTAGATACAGGGAAAAAACAGATGTCCAGATCATTTACATATTATAACATATACATTGCCCGTATAGTCTCTTTTCACTTGGGGTGTTACAATTTTTGGTTAATGTTTTTGTTTATCTCATCAAAATAATTACATTAGCTACCATTCAAAAATGAACGCAAATTTAAATTACTGAGAGAAAATTACCTTTACTCCGCTGAGATTGAGGTAAATACTAAAAGCTCTGTCAAGAAATCTGCTTTAGAACTATTACGTTTCTTGAAATAGCGAGCTGTTGGGTATACCTGCTTGCTTCCAGCAGAGGGCTCCAAAGACAGATGGAACTAGAGACTAGTGAGACAGGTTGGAAAAAGCTTTGCTGAAAGGAGAGAGGCTTGCCCTTGGAAAAACCAAGTAAAATTCAGCTTCTAAAGTGATAGGCTGAGTCGCAGTCACCAGAATTCTTCCCCTGACAGTGTGACATTTCTGCTTAGTCATAAAGAGTCACTGGTCTCATCATCACAGGTGGTGGCAGTCCTGACCCTCGAGGCCCCAAGGCCTGCTTGGGAGGCACGTCACGGGTCAGCTTGTGCTCAGGGAGGCAGAGGTGCTGGACCAAGTGGGCCCGGTAATGCCCCTCCTACGCCCAGCCTTCCATTTCTGCTTTTCCTCCTGTGTGTTTCTGCAGAGCGCTGTTTGCTAGAGGAGCTGTGGGCTCCGTTCTTGTCAGTGTGACAGCTGTATTTTCAGGTTTGCGGCATTTTAAAGTCATACACCTTAACTGCCGTTTGCCATCTCACACTGAGTCTGGGACAGATTTTACTGTCCAAAGACAATATTAGGCCACCCTGTGCTGAATGCGAACCTCAAAAAAGAATGAAAATTGAAGGGATTTCCTGAGCTGATAAAACTGGGATAACGGCCCCTTAAAGTCACATGCTTGGGGCAACCCACTCGGGCTCCCATTCTGTTTCCCTCTTAGACAGAAGCTTTCTTTCCCAATAAATTTTCTATTCTAAAAAAAAAAAAAAAAAAAAAAGTCACATGCTTAATGGCAAGAAATTGCATTTCAACCTCACCTGTCACCGATTGTGTGTGTGTGTGTGTGTGTGTGTAGCCCATCATCCCTCCCTGGGCTTCCTGCGCTTGCTTAAGGTTGCCTAAGCAGGCGCTATAGACTGCTAAGTTGTCTAGCTGGCCCTGACACCTAACTTTATTTTATTTTAATTTATTTATTTTTTTCTTGTTTTAGAACCTTTAGTTTGTTTATTCCCTCATTTTTATGGCCTGCTCAGCCCACCCTGAGGGCAGGGCTGGCGCAGCATGTGGTGCCAGGGATTGAACCACGGTCCCTGAAGCCGCCCAAGCTTTCCCAAGCAGGCACTTTACACCACTGAGCCATCCTGCCAGGCCCCTGACACCTAACTTTAAAGAAGTTATTTACCTATAGCATTAGAGCTGTGAGTGGCAGTTAGTGTTCATTTATTTATATAAATTTCTCCCAAACAATATCTATTGCTCTAAAGAGCAGCACTGTTTTTCTTGCAGTTGTTCATATTTCTAATGTTAATCAACACAATTAGCTATTGTTTGGCAAAACTGTACTAACAAATTTACAAAAAGGTAATACCTGAAATGGGAAGAAACCTAATAGCAGAATGTGTACAATGGAATGATCTGAAAGTCTATACAGCTAGCATCAGGAATTTTTTAAAAAGGAATCCTTAATGTTAGAGACTTTTAACTATTTGCTGACGTCTCTTTATGTAGTACACATAGCAATAAAAATTTAAATGAAATTATAGTCAATATACACAGAAGCCCCTACTTAGCGATTTACCTGCCTATTTATATATCCACATAGTGTACTGAACTGCACAAACTGTTATCAAATTGGTTAGTAATTTCAATAGTCTTTCATTTCCTGATAAGGACTTAACAATTTACATATTATAGCAATTTTTCTGAAACAACAGAACTCTGGTGTCTCCCTTGTCAGCCACCCTCGCGAGCTCTTCCTGCCCCTCATATACTGAGTCAACTGCTGACTAACTTTCGGAAATCATCTCCCATAACTGCCATGGAAGCCAGAGGGTCTCCTGGCAGTGGAGGTGACACCAGCGCGGCAGAGAACTAACCCCCTTTCTCCTTAGGACCTCAGCTCGCCTTGCTCTCCCAAGAACTAAAGGAGAAATGGCTACCGGCCACTTGCTAAAGGAGCTGATGGGGTTTTGTGAGCTGCCTTTGACACCTAGCCATTATTTACATTGTTATTTCTATGGGAAAGCTGCAACTTTACTTGGGGCTATGCAGGAGACAAGAAGTCTTTCTTAGCAATGAATCGTGAGGATTAGTATTCCAGCACACCTTGCAGTAGACAGCCAACTGGTAGAAGGACCTCAAGGATCATTTTCCAAGCGATTCATGTCCTTCCCTTAAGCATGGCTCAGATTGGGATGCCTTCCTTAAGAAATTTCGTAATTAAACAAGTATGCATAGTCACTGAATTACTGAAATACAAGGCTGCAAATAAGCTAATAAAATTGTACATTGGCTAAGAGGAGTATTTTAATTAAGTTTAAAAAAAAAGAAAAAGAAAAAACGCCATCAATGCGCTGAACTGAATAAAATGTTTTGGTGAGCCAAGCTCAATTAGATTAAACTTTTTCCTTACAAACTCAAGACACCTAAAAGTTACCTGTGTGACTCTAACAATTAAATGACAATGTTAAAAGAAAAAAAAAACATAATAGAAACAAGCAAAACCCCTCCAATCCATGAGGTTTTCTGCAGAAAGGCTTTCACACATGCCTTTCACACGTGTAATACATTGGCATATGTAACAAAAAACTGGGTGCTGTACTCCGTAACAGGATGTGACGACACGCACGAGCATGGCAGACAGCCCAGGTTCAGCTCCACGGGCCCCACCACTGACCTGCTGGGATCGTGAGCCGCGATGGATTCATGGACCTGCACGAGTGAGTAATTAGTGTAAGCGGCTACTCCTAGAACACTAAATGAGACCATCCACATGCTGAGAATGGAGCTTGACATATGACCAGCACTCAGGAAGGCCAACCATAACTCTACTTGCATATGCATCCGTGACGAGTCAGGTCTGTACATCAACACACTTGTCAGTCACGTGCTGCACTGGTGGGACACACTACTCATGCTGCCCAGCGGCTTTCTCTCCTACCTGGACTAGCATTCGAAATCTTTGCTTTGGCCATGCATAACCCAGTTTCTGAGCACTTCTCAGGGCTCGCTATCAGTCTGGACACGTTTGTGCCTGCTTCCAATACTCAAGGCTAAGTTCCTCACTTCACTTGGTTTTCTGTTCAAATGCCACCAGAGACAGATCTTTCCCAGAAATTTCATGGACAGCATTTTCTGATTCTTCTTCTTCCTGCTCTTTATCTCCTGCTCCCTTTTATTTATATTTGTAATTATTGTGGTTATACTTATGGATTTGATCAATTTTTAAAAGCTCATCTTGTTCCCTCTGGAATATAAACTCCATGAGACCCGGAAGTATATCTTAGACGTATCTATAGTCTAAGTTTAAACCACTGCCTGCATTCAGGAGCTATTCTACAGAGGTCAACAAACTAAATTAAATGACTAACAGGATACATAAATTTTTAATGCAGGCCTATCCTATTGAGGCTAAAAATCTTGAATGAAAGTGGGAACATTCATAATGTTTATAATGTATTATTGCCTTAAGCACTTCACATTTTCAAACACGGTTAAAATGAACAGTTGATGTTCATTATGTCCATTCAAGAGAGAACAGATTACAAAGTCCTCCAGGTACACCAAGTTGCCTGTCTTGTCTATTCTTTTGGCCAAATCAAAGTTGTTCATAGGTCATTGTTGTGGACCAGGCTCCTGTCCTAAGGCTCAACAAATTAGACTATAATAATGGTAATGATAATAATAATAATGTTATTATTATTATCATTACCATTATTATTATTATAATGGAGTCACCTATACCAAAGCTTCGTATCTCCAAGTTGAAAATGAGTTGTTACTTGACCTTCTGGGAGACCGAGAACAACAAAGTTTCCTAAACAGGCGAGTTTCCATCACCACGATAATGAACTTCCCTCTGCTTTCATCCTTATCAGACCGTAACTCAGCAGGAAAGAGCCAGTCATTTTTCCACTGTTGTGTCTCCCTGGGCCTGACACACAAGGAAATTAACTATGAAATAAGCATTTCATTTTTGTTTTTCATTTTTTACTTTCTGTCTGCTGCTCTGCTCGTAAAACTAAACTCTTCTGGCCAGCTCAGTGGCCATTTATTCTACTTATCGGAATGAAGTACTACAATTGAAAGCCCATCAAGATTCTTAAGTTGGAAAGCCGGGCGTGGTGGCTCACGCCTGTAATCCCAGCACTCGGGAGGCTGAGGCAGGAGGATTGATGGGAGTTCGAGACCAGCCTGGGCTACAAAAGTGAGCTCAGGACCAGCCTCAACTGCATAGCGAGACCCTGTCTCAAAAAGACAAAAAAAAAAAAAAAAGATTCTTAAGTTGGTTATAATTTTGCTTTCCAACAATTTCATCACCACAACAGGTGAACGGAAAGCCCTAGGCCAGACCCTGTCCCAGCCACAGAGATGCTGGGAGGAAAGCAGGGTCCTATCAGCACAAGGCTTGTGTTCCGGAGGTCCATGCAGCCGCAGCCTTCAACTGTCCCTGAAGCCAAGGCCTGAGACACGGCTCCTTCTGTCCCATGTACTACAGAGCTGTGGGGGAGAGCTGCAAAGAGCAAAGGAAAAATCACTGCCTCAGAAGCCCTGTGTCTCGCACACTGGGAAGCCCTGAGTGCTCACATATTGCCAGCACAGGACCTGGTGCACAGAGGGCCCGGCTGGGAGCCCGGGTCAGTCAGGAGAGGTTCTGAATACTTCCTTTCACCAGGGTGAAAATAAACACATCCATTCACAGCCTATGGAAACAACTTCTGAAGAAGATTAGGGCCCAGCTTGCTTTGTTTAGTAAGGCTTTCTAAATAAAGTAATGCAATAAGCAAAATTACTGTTAATATTGGTTTTAGATAAATATCTCACTCAAAGGACACAGAGTATCTCAGTGACATGCGCCATTCTGGCGTCATCACTTACTAGGTGGCTTGGAGCATATTATCTTCTGTCTAATTTCCTCCTTAAAACAGTAGGTGAAATTATCTCTCACAGAAAGATTTTGAAGAATAAAGGCACATAAAAGCACGAGGCATATTACCTTCCATGTGCTCTTAGTGAATGCAGAGTATAGCTATTTTATACCTAGGACTTGATATTTTGACGATCTACTTTTTCTTCCTTTAGTAATAAACTTCCTTGTTTTAGAAGAGCATGTGGCTGTCCCACAAAAGGCAGGGGGACAGGGACAGGGATTCTTAATTCTGTCCCGTGGTGTATAAGATGTGAAACTCACTGGAAGCAGGGGGCTGTCTGTCCAGATCCCTTCCCCCAGGGTGGGGAGTAGACATAGTAGTGACAACCATGTGCCCAGGCCACACGCACAACAGCGCAAGCGCAGTGCACCGGGAAGCAGGGAGGAGGTGCTGAGACCCTTGCGAGTTCATCTCGCCTGCCCCCCTCCCCCGAGTCCTCACCTCCTAGAACTTAGAAGCTTGAAAAGAACACTCTTACAGCTATAATTCCTTGGTTTCTGCTAAGAGGCTAAATAAGCGTTCTCCATGGTGCCAGCGTATTTACTCAGTTTTAAAGCATAGACACTTCTAGTAAGCATCTTGGTATGTCCGCCACCCCTTCCATACTGACGGCCACTCCTTTGATGCCAAGTTCTTCTTAAACACCGACAACTTCCTCCTGATCGAATGACGACGCTTCTCAGGTCACACCATCTCTGGGTTTGGGCAATGGACACTTGGATGACAGTGACAGACAACTAGACTCCGCGATAAGCAGCCTGCCAGGGAGAGGGCTGCTGGAGCACACAATGGCGCACGTGGCCAAGGGTGGGTGGGGCTGGCTCTCCTGTCCGCACACAAGTGGGCCCCCAGATATGCCAGTAGCAGGGATGGGAAGCCAAGGCCTCCAGCTGGCGCTGTGAACCTACCAGCCTGAGGTAGTTCTGTAGCATCTGAAGGGGGATCATGGAGGCGTAAGTCACGCTATCGAGGCAACCTTCTCGGGGGCCTGTAAAACACAAAGATGCAGAGGAAAACTGGCTCAAAATGCAATCGAACCCACCATCAAGGAACCAGTACGTTTATGGATTTAGGTGGGTGGAGTTAACTGACAGATGGCCAAGAAGCACCAGTGGTGCGCTGCACTGGGCAAACGTCTCCATGCTGTTCTGGTTGGCAAATACCCAGGCTCCCTGGACTGGGCCTTGCTTACCTTCCTGGGAGCGGGAAGCCCTCTCACCTCCTAGAAACCACAGGTAGGGACTCCGGGCCCCAGCCCCTGTAGCTGGCATCTGCCAATTGCTGATGTCAGTGTTACACTGTTTCTAAGCCAAAGTTATCATAGGTAGTTTCACTCTTTAGAAAGCTTAGCCCTGGCCAATCATGATGTATGGACCTGAGGTCTGCTGTCCTACTGTGCGGGCACCAGCCACCTATGATGAAGGCAGTCACTTTGTAGAATAAACATCACTAATCAAAGAAAATTTAAAAAGTCACTCTGTGTCTCAGTTTTATGTATAAAGTGGAAAGAAACAGAAATACATCATGTTGAGTTATGAGGACTACGTTCCTTCACACTTAAAACTTACGATAAATATAAGCAGAGCTTCAACCCGAGGTGCTTACTCACACTAGCCTATGCCAGTGATGGCAAACCTTTCAGCACTCTCAACGATACCAAGAGCCCGCTGAAGCATGTGTGGCCTGGGTTCACCACCAGGGCCTAGAGCCTCTGCAGGAAGTGTATCTGAGGGCAAGATGGAAGACATTTCTCTCCTCACGCAGCGCGTGGCCTCAATTTGGCCTTGAGGGTAAATGAGCCTATAGCAAATGAGCATAGGGCAGACACCAGCACAGGTGTCAGGAGCAGGGCTTGTACCTTCTCCTCCCTTTAATAAATTTTTTTTTTCTTTAAATCCATTTGCTTCAGTGTTGGAGACCACACAGGCATGGCTAGAGAATGCTGAACCCAAGCTGCAACCTTAAGACACGGTGCCATGACGCGATACAAAGCAAACGCTCCTTGAAGACTTCCCCGAATGGGAGCTGCTTTACCTGACAACGACACTGTGACATGCTCCGCCTTGCTCTTCTTCACAAAGTCCCATGGCGACTGGGCACAGCTCTGACGGGCTGGCCATGGTACATTTCCTAGTTCAAGAAATGGAAGGCAATGTCAAGGCCAGTGTGGATATGATGCTGTCCTAAGGGCAAACGTAGGCCGTCCTCTGTGAAGCTGCCACGGAACCCAGAGATGATGTTGCCAAAGGCACATGCAGGACCCACAGAGTCTCACAAGACCTGCACTCCCTAAGGGGGACAGGGACCAAAAATTGTTGTTTAAGGACAAAAGAAAAGTTCAGTCTGTAGATTTAGTAAATGCATTGCTAAGGAAGCATTAAGAGAAATATCTAGAGAAAAAATTGCAGCCAAATAAGTATAGAGCAAGCTCCCAAGAACAAACCTGCTCAGAACCTAAAACCATTCCATAACCCTTCTGGTGGCTGCTTTACAAAACCCGAGATGGTGTGCGCGGGACATGAGATCCCTTCTAACTGGGCCACGCATTTCTTAACAGCAAAGTTTTTTTTTGTTTTGTTTTGTTTTTTATTTCAGAGGGGGAAAAAAGATAATTTCAGGTGATTAATATAAGGCAAGCTTTTTCTGTCCTGGCCTTCTGCTCATTCTCCCTTAGAATGGGCCCAATTCAGAGATGCCTTTTCCAGGGGTGGATCAGTGACAAGTGTCTCTTTCCACGCATTCCTTCCCACAAGTCAGTTCCTTCAAACATCTCTTCTGTGTGCCCCTAACACGTGTGCTTCAGTCTCTGCTTATCTGTGGCCTACAAATGCCTTGAATGTAGCGTAACTTATAGGTCCCTCAAAGCACACAGGTACGTTAATAATGACAATGTTACAATTACCAACTGCTACACTGCTCTACTGACTTCCTGTATCAGATCACTAATACTCCATGAACAGAATGTGTTCCTCAAGCCATCTATCACTCACTTTCATATTGCAGTCATTTAATATATAATAACAACTGTGTATTTTGATGATCTTGCCAAAGACTAACAAAGTCAAGTTGGAATAAGTGATTTGCTCTAAAAGCTAGTAGCAGGATAATTTTGAAGAGTGCATTAGCATATATGAGTGAACAGAACACTACACTTGCACTCTCTCTCTGTTGCTCTCTCTCTCTCTCTCTCTCTCTCTCTCTCTCTCTCTCTCTCTGTATTTTAGTACAGGGTCTCACTAAGTAGATCAGACTCCTAGTGATCTGCTTGTGGTCAGCCTCCCAAGTGCTGGGATTACAGCTGTGAGCTGCCACACCCAGGCTCCCCAGGGGCAAGGCTGGCAAGGCACGCTGGGATCAAATGTAGGCCTCTGCAGTCTGCCTAAGCAGGAGCTTTGATCTGCTGAGGTATTTGGTGGCCCTTCTAGAACACTACATTTTTCTGCTAGAATAAGCTATGTACATTAACAGGACTGTAGAAGTCTGCCCTTCTCTTACCTGATTATTCTTTTCTGATTTTAAAAAGTATCAGACTAAGTATAATTTAATACTGTTTTGCTTATTAGTTGTGTGGCTGCACACAAGTTAACTAACACCTAATTAACTGTATAATCAGGTCATTTATAAAAGCCATTTTTAAAGAGTTCTATAGTTACTGCAAAAGCTGCTTCCCGCAAGTGTTGGTTCTCTGGTTCAAGTCAGAAGAAACCATCAGAAGGCAACTACATCTGACACTTACAGAGCACTTACGAAAGCTCACCTGAAAGCAAGTTTCAAGTTCTCTGGAGGCTGTCTACCAAGGAGAAACTAGTTATCACTCAGTTGCGGTAACCACTCCCACCCGCCCATAGGAGCTCAGACTGTGCCCCCATTACAGGATCTCCGCCAACTGCAGACTGGATCAAGGAACCTGCCCCGGCACTGGGGCATCAGTGCTCTGGACACCCAGGGCAGTGGCCCGAAAAGGCTGGGCTCGGGATGGGCGCACCAGCGGGCAGCCGCAGCATGCCTTATTTCTCGCGTTTATCTTGAATGCGAGTCTAAGCACAAGGCCTCATCAAAGGTGTTCATGTTCTTTACTCTCTAGTGTTACTGGAGGCACGAAGGCAGTTTTTCCATTAACAGGAGTACGTTACGTCACGGCTACATGGTGAGGAGGTAAGATTCTCAGCACCAGCAGCTGCCACGAGGGAGCGATGAAGGTGCTTAATCAAGGTACTGAGTATCAGGTTATCAAGCTCACACACATGAACAACCCCGACTCACTGTCTGTCCCCATGAGCAAGGCTCATACCTAGCGTGACGGACCGGACACTGCTGGCGCTGAGGCCGATGTGGGCATCGCTGGTGTTAGGAAGCGCCATGTCTCCCGGACTGCTCCACCCGTCCGAAGAAACGGCCTGGAAATGGTGTGTCAGCGCCTGACTCACTGCTTTTGAAAACTCATCCCAAGATGTCTGCTTGCGGATATTTAAAGTACATATTGCGTTTTCACCTTCCAAGCCATCGCCATCATCTTTGCCTACTGGAGTCTCACCCACAGAGAGCCTCAAGGGTATTTTCAGAGCATCTGGTAAAAGAATAAAAGAATAGAAGAATGAGAAGTTTAAAAAAATGACAGCAATACATGTATATATACCACTTAAAAAAGATGCCAAAGAACAACTTTTATTTCTTCCAATAATATTCAATTGGAGTTTCATGTACTAAACTTTGGTCTCCTCATCTCTTCACAGTTTTTTAGAAGCATATTGTATGAACTGTTTCTTTTTCAGCTTTTTCCATTTCACTGATAGCTGCTTGAGCTGCTTAAAAAAGAAACATCTGAGAACAACAGAGCTCTCCCTCACTGTTGACTCCTAGGGATGCTTCATACTGTCACAGATACTGTCATAAATGAGTCAGAGGGTAGCTGCGGTTCTTATAAAGCTCAAGATAGCAGCTTGGGCATCACATAGACCTTGGCCTGTGCCGGAAGTCAATCTTCTTCCCACTGTGGCATTTGTTTAACTGCCTTGGTCTTTTTTTTTTTTTTTTCTTTTTGTCTTTTTGAGACAGGGTCTCCCGTCTCCCTATGCCATTGAGGCTGGCCTTGAGCTCATTTCTGTAGCCCAGGCTGGTCTTGAACTCCCACCGATCCTCCTGCCTCAGCCTCCCGAGTGCTGGGATTTATAGGCATGCACCACCGTGCCCGACTGCCTTGATCTTCTCTGTCTCATTTTCTTCCACAGAGAGATTATATACCAAGTTGTGATGAAGAGTAAATGGCTTTATGTTTGGAACAAATTCGCCACACTATTTGTTACATAGCAAACACCAGCAAGTAGCATGAGGCAGTAACACGGCAGCAGGGCTTCACGAGTCACCTTCCTGATCCTAACACCCACTGACAGCTCCTCTGTGCAGCACTGCCCCCGCACTCCGGTTCTCATGGACGGAGCTGCGCATGCTCCCAAATCTTCAGAGAAACTTCATGGAGTTGGTGCCAAGTGTTGTTTAATGGTGTATGAATAATTACAAAGTAAAAAAAAAATTTAATCTCTGGACAGACAGTTTACTTCCCAAATGTGCTCACATACTCAAACACTAGGTATCTCGGGAGATGCATAAAGGAATACTTCATTTACATAGAGACAGCCCTCAATCTGATGTAAAATGTGAAGGAATTACCTTGTAGGCCTTAGTATTAAAATATTAATCCCAGCACCTGGGAGAATGATTGAGAGGCCAGCCTGGACTACAGGGCCAGATCCTGCCTCAAATCATTTTTGAATGAGTTTCAGGATTCTTTTCTTTAACCTAATTTTCCCATTAAGTGACAAGGTGCTGTACTGTTTTGTTTTCCAGTTGCCGGTTCTCAGTTCCCTGACTTATTGGACAGTACTGCATATAAATGACCCTCTTCTGCCCCTCCACAGACTCCCGCAAGGTCCTCTCAGGCCTCACTGCTTGCCCGTTCCCTGTCTTGTGTGGGCTGGTTCTTCCATTTAGCCCAGATCTTAGTGACAGAGTGCTCAGAGCCCTTTTCTACTTTTTCTGTTCACCGTTAGTGATCTCATCCAGTCGCACGACTTTATCTCATGGAAACAGCTGACTCCCAGTCTGGATTCCGGCTCACGCTTCCCCCCGGAAGTCCTGCTAATCTGACACAGGGGGCTTCCCCGACACCCACAGCACATGCTCAGCCCTGAGCTCCTGCTCTCTATCAGCAAAGCCTGCCCCACCGGCAGCTCCCCTGGGCAGGAGGTGGAGGCGTGTCCTGCCCGCTGCTCAGGCCGAACGCCTTCCAGTGAGCTGCCAAGCCCCTGTCGGCCGCACATTCAGTCCATCAGAAAGTTCACCAGCTTCGTGTTCTGCACCTTAGAACCTAAGTGCTCTACATCATGGCATCTGCAGCCACACTGGACTAAATCACTGTCATTGTTTCTCACCTGGAAAATAAGTCATATTCTAATGGACACCCTGGATTCTACTATACAGTCTATTTTTAACAAAGCAGCTGGTAATAGTTAAAATACACACTCTGCACCTTGTCTGCTCTGTTTTCCTGCTTTCTGCCCTTATTCATTCCAACCCAGTCACCAGATGCACCAGGGCCCTCCCACCCCAGGGCCGCTGACCCCTTGGTGTCCTGCCTGGACAACCTCACCTGACACACTTACATAGCCATCCTCCATCTGCTCCACCCCACGCCAAACAGAAATGTCTCACCAGGATGGCTTCTCTGGTGGGCATTCTCTTTTCTTTTTCTTTTTGTGTATTTGGTACAGGGTCTCACTGTGCAGCTTGGACTCGGTGATCCTCCTGTTTCAGCCTCCCCAGTGCTGGGATTACAGGTGTGCACTACCATGCCCGGTTCTGGTGGCCAGCTCAGCAGGCCTTCTGGGCATTCTTAAAACTAAAGTCCACCCTCAAACTCACGACACGCTTGGTCTTTCCCACAGTGCATTTCCCTATCTCGCAGTCATGCATAAATTGTTTTGTATGTCTTACTCTTCATTTAGAGTGTCAGGATGAACACAGTTTTCTTACCTCATGTTAGGATACTGACTGGCATACAAAGGAACACAGAATTATTTGTTAAGGGAATTAATTAGAGGGCAGAATTTTGTAACAGTTTTTCCCATTGTCTCTCTGTAATACTGCTTAAAATACTCTGCTTCTGCCTACAGAGCACATGAAACGCGTCTCCCTATGAGCAAAAACTCTTTATTTGCCCAATGTATCCAACTCTCTTTTGAACCCTCACCTCTTAGGGCATTTTACAGGGCAGTACTGAGTGACTCCTCCCTTCTAACATGGTCTCTTAGCTAAGGGAAGATAACATTTTTGTCTGAATCTCTAACTTACCATTTCTTCCTCAGTTGTCTTCTTGAGCCATGTCCCCCTCTAATTTGCCCTTACAACAGGGCTTCCTCTGGCCTGCTACCCATGCCCGCCTCTTGCAGCCTGGGAGCCACCTGGCTGCTCTGTTCTCTCCTACTCGGTACCCGGCACGATCCCCCAGCCCCACGGCTACGTGGAGGAAGTATTTCTGCATTGCTAATCGTTCATGTCTGTGCCTATATTCATGCACCTGTTCCTGTTTCCCTAAGACTTCCCCTCTCTCTGCCCTGGGAGTGGCATGCCCAAGCAGGTTTCCCTCTGCCACCTCATTTCTGTCCCCGCATCACCTGACCACAGTCTGAAATGCTGGGTCAAAATAAACCCCTCATCCTTTGAACTGTGGGTCTTAGTGGTTTGTCCCAGCGACGGGAAAAGGGATGAACACAGCCCTCTTCCTCTGACTCTACACAGAGCCTGCATGGCACCACGCTCCCTGGAACCTCCCAACACGCTGGCTCACTGGGAACGAATCTCCTGCATTTGTAATTAATGAAATGTTACAGCCATAGCAAGGGCTCTAAAGAAGCAGAGGGGATTAGGAAAGTGTACGCGCACCGATGCACTTGCCCTGACCCAGGGCCCACGAGATGGAGCAAGGACGGACGGACAACAGTGCTGAGCCATACTTACTCAGGTTCTCCAGCAAATGCTTGCAGTCGTCGGTGGCAATGTCACGCACGGTCCGACTGCACTTGTCCCTCTTTTCAGGCTCGAGCCCTCCATGCCTACACAAGACTTCTAGGCAGTTCTGCAGAGACAAGAGCTCCATCACCTCTAGGACCAAATGAATTTACTTGATTATAAAACTCAATTCCCAGCTGGACCAGCAGCAATCAGCAGTACAATTACCCAACCTACGCCATGAATGTACAGATCTATTTCCCCTTCCTTCTATCTTTTCCTTCTTCCTTCTTTCCCTTTCCCTCACCCCAGTTGTTCCTTTGCCTTGAATGGCTTCTTTCCCGTTTACAGTATCTATGGTGCCTTTCAGGTTTTATTGGCTCTTTCAGGTTCTTACACTAGGGAGACAAGATGATGTAGAAACGTGTGAGTTTGGTTTATTTCACCTCTGAGTACGTACAGTCTCTACTTGCATCTACGGACCTATGAAAGCTTCCAGCCTTTTCTCTCTCTCTTGTCTTTTTAAGACAGGGTCTCACTGAAGTTGAGGCCGGCCTTAAGCTCACTCTGTAGCGCTGGCTGGCCACATCGACTTGCAATGATTCCCCTGCCTCAGTCTCCTCAGTGCTGGGATTACAAGTGTGCACCACCACACCTAGCTCTACCTTTATTCTATAGCTGATTTCTACTGGTCTATTGATTTCTACTGGTCTACTGCTTTTTTTCTCTTACCAATTTTGCATGATTATATTTGATAACCTGAACTAATGTAAAGATGGCACTATGCAATATGACAGCTACTTTTGAATTCCTATCACTTTGTTCAGTGAAATTCTGTATCCACTCTCTCTCTTTTTTTGCCTTTTTGAGGCAGGGTCTCACTATGTAGTTCAGGCTGGCCTTCAGCTCACTTTTATAGCCCAGGTTGGTCTGAAACTCACACCGATCCTCCTGCCTCAGCCTCCCAAGTGCTGAGAATACAAGTGTGCACCACCACGCTCAGCTTCTATGTTTTTCTCTTTAAAAAATAAAAATAAGGGGCTGGAGCAATAGCTTGGCAGTCTAAGTGCCTGCCTGGCAAGAACAAGTACCCAAATCCGAGCCTTGATTCTGCTTGCTGGGCCAGCTCTGAAGCTCCAGGTGCAATGTCCTGGCACCAAAATCACATGAGGTTGTACACACCTGTAGTCCCAGTACTGGGGAGGCTGAGATAGAAGGATCACTATGACTAAGCATGTAGCGAGACCCTGTATCAAATAAATTAAATAATAATCAAATCAAAATAACAAAAGGAAAAAAGTTCACCTCTAGAGCCTTGGCATGGTGGCACCCACAATGATCCCAGCACTAAAGGAAGCTGAAACAGGAGGATCACAAGTTTGATATTGGGCAACTTAATAATTTACCGAGACCCTGTTTTAAAATAAAAACCAAACTGGGGTTGGAGAGATGGCTCAGAGGTACAAGTGGTTCCACAACAACAACAACAACAAAAGCAAAGGCTAAAGATGTGGCTCAGTGTTAAGGTTTTGAGTTCAACTCCAATTTAAAAAAAAATCACAGCTAAAAATCTTTTGGAGCTGGGGAGATAGCTCAGTAGAATAAGCGCTTGCCTGGCAAGTGTAAGGACCTGAGTTCAATCCTTTATTCCAGAAAAAAAAAAGTAACTTCTTTTAATTCCAGTAAATTAAAAACATACAGGATACAGGTTGATCCCTGATTCTGATTAATCTACATCACGTCTAGAAATTCAGAGTGCACAGAACTACATCTATGGGTTGTTTGCTTGCTTTCTGCTGTGCTTGGGATCAAGATCGGGCCTTAGACATGCTAGGCAAGTGCTTTACCATCCAGCTACCCCGCACCCCTGGCAGGAGTGCTGCTTAAATATGAAGCGTTCTCCGTTCTCCACGTGAAAGGCTCTCAAGGTTTTGAGAAAGAAAAGCTTACCAACCCCTGGGTTTGCAAAATGAAATTAACAACCAAATGGCCTTCAGCGGAGGGAGCCTTCCAGGGGCATCTGGGAACACAAAGGAGAAGGACTGAGCCACAGCCGGGCTGCTGCTGCCTTCTGAGCTGCTAAGTGCTTGCCTGAGTGCAGAGCCCGAGCAGCTCTGCCCAGAGCCCTCAGAAGCGTGGTTAGCTTGGAGATTATGGGCTGCCCTGCATTTTTGTTTTATTTTGTTTTGTTAAATAGGAACTTCACGGCAGTTGAGTATTTTTAGAGTCCTTCGTCCTCCATAACTTTTCAAATACAATGTAAGGGACGATAAATATGCAGATTACATCAGACTATTTCCCAAAGAACTATATCTTATTTGACTTTTTCTTTTTTTTTAAGTGTATTTGGTTGTTGCAGGGTCTCACTATGCAGTTCAGACCTATAGTGATCCTCCTGTCTTCAGCCTCCCTAGTGCTGGGATTACAAGCGTATGTCACTATGCCCCAGACTCTGTGGCCAGCTCAGCCTGCCCTGGGAGTTCGGTTGGCATGGCATGTGGTGCTGGGGATCCAACTGCAGTCCCTGTGCTTGCCTAAGCCTGCCTGAGTTGGCGCTTTCGTCTGTGGAGCTATCTCACAGGCCCTGCCTATTTAACTTCTACCACTTCATAAGTTGCTTCCTTAATTCTCATAAGGATAATCAGAAAAACAGGTCAGAAATAATAAAAGCAAATTAATGATCAGAACAAGCAATGTACTTCCTATTGTTCCCTTAAGCACCCACACACCACTGCCTTGTACCCTGACAGCACAGTAAACCAGG
Source organism: Myocastor coypus (assembly GCA_004027025.1). NCBI lineage: Eukaryota > Metazoa > Chordata > Mammalia > Rodentia > Myocastoridae > Myocastor > Myocastor coypus. The sequence goes on along the minus strand of PVJA010003581.1, from coordinate 45,480 downwards.
TAGTGGCACCCAGCACAGAAGTACAGCACGCTGCGCCAGGTGGAAGCGAGGTCCTGTGGAAGCGACCCTGTACCTGCAGGATGTTTCCTCTCAATCCCACTCTACCCGCCACTGTAACTAGTCTGATTTCTCATAGAAGAGAGTGATTCCCCTCTTCCTTACCCTCAATAGAAACGGAATCATACATCATTATGCTTTCATGCTTCCGCTTTTCATTCAACATAATGTCACTAAGGCCCTTCCACATGGGAGGGGTAATCATAACTCATCTTACCTTTTAAGAAATTATAATTGTGCATCATCAGACCTGGCGGCACTCACCTGTAAAAATCCTGGCTACTCAAGAGGCTAAAGCAGGAAGAAAGGAAGTGAGAGGCTAGCCTGGGAATTTAGCAAGACCCTGTGTAGAAGTAAGAATGAAGCAGAGTGGAGACATAGCTTAGAACAAACATTTCAGTTCGATCCACAGTACTGTAAAATAGGGAGTTACGGTGTAGTATTTCATGATGCGAAGGTGCCACGGTGCACTTCTCCCTTTACCACCGCATGGGCATCTGAGTTCTGCCACTAGCATTTTACTACTGTGAAACACACGTGGGGCACACGCAGCTGCACTGCGCCGCTGGGCAGAGGTCCCAGCTCTGCTTTCTGTGAGTCTATCTACATACACACGAAAGCTTTTGGAATTGGAAATAGCAAGCTCAGCGTGGCCGCACACCCTGTACTACAGCACCAGGGAAACTGAGGCAGGGGGACACGGAGTCTCAGGCCAGCCTGGGATGTATAATGAGTTCAAGGCCAATTGGGTTTATTTAGAAAGATCCTGTGGAAAGGAGGGGAGAAAAGCCGCAGCAAGTCCCACCCCACAAGACTGTGAATTCCACGTAGTTTATACTGGCTCCACTTTTAAGTGCAATAACAGGCTCACAGAAAGTACAGGAAATCCCTAAGGACAAGAAAGACAAAGGGTAAAGTAAAGCCACCAGTGAAGTGAACTTGGAACAGAAGCCAATGATAATCTGAGTTTGGGGTGAGACAGAGCAACCTTCTGGAGGTCCAGAGACAGCTGACAAGGCACCTGGACCTACAAGGTGGAGGGACCCAACAAGAGAGCCGGTGGGCAGCAAGGAACCCTGCCTCTCTGAGGATGGACCTGGGCAGGCTCTGGCTTCCTTCTGCCCCTCCTGCTTGGGCAGGGGGGATTGCTACGCCACACTCCGACTGAGACATTAGTAGGCCAAGCCATTAAATGAAAAGAAAGTAATATGTAAATAACAGTTCTTATCAAGCTGTTATTACTGAGCTTCACAAATCCAGTAAACACTGGTAATGAGAAACTCAGATAATGCTGACTGAGAAATTAACTGCAACAGGCTTATACAGAATGCAGTCTGGGCACTAAACTTCATATATTTCTAAAATAAGGAGATAAAAATAAAACGCTATTACTACGCAAGTTAATCCTTAGGGGAATGCAGGGTCCGACCCACAGCCCACTTCCGCTAGTCCTGTCAGCACACACGGAGAATCCGCAGTTTCTGTAACGTTTTACACAGGTTTTGGCCTTCGCTGCTCTTCACTGTGCTTCAGACATCTCTGTCTCACTGGGTTCTTACGTAACTTAAACAGAAGACACAGAACCGTGATGTTCTAGGCCTGTACTGTACTGATGTCCCAATACTGATGAGCAGCTGTGATTTACTGTAATTAACCCCATCACTATCGATTAGGAAATGGAACCAATATTCGGTTAGCTGAGTTATTACAGTACATCAAGAAAGACGCTGAAGCTGAAGCTAACTCTAAGTTGTTATTTCAAGTTACAAAGCGAGAGGATGAAAGGTGCCTCGCAGGGTTCTTTCTAACGCTTCCCAGACCCATCAAGGGCCACGGGTAATAACACAAGCAGCGACTTCCTCTTGAAGGAAGCACAGAACGTCAGAGCCCACGAGAGCAGTGCACATCCAAACACTGCCACACAAACAAATGCGAAAGTGACACACCGGCTCCAGGGTGAACACAAGGTACAAGTGAACCCTAACTCCACTGTTGCTTCTCTAGAGCTACAACAACTTTAGGGCACGACCAGTTCAGGCACGCTGACACTCCGTAAGCAGGAGCACTCGTTGCTAAGCAACAGGGACACATTGCAAGCAATGTGTTGTTGGACAATTTCATGTTATGAAAACATCAGAGATTATCTTTCCACCAACTAAGAGGGCACCACCACCCTGTGTGCAGTCCACTGACGGCCGGCATTATGCAGCACATGACTGATTCAGGGCTCACTTAAGCCTCACCGTGACTTCCTGGCACCTCTGTGACAGGGGCTATGTCAAGGCTACGGGTCATGATGATGAGTACAGGTTCCATGCACCAAAGATGAACGCCGTGTCATAAAGAGATCGACATGCATAGGTCATGGATAAGAAGGGGGTGTATAAGATACACAGTCAACAATATGAAAATCATTAGCACCCTCTACACCAATAACGAAGCCAAAAAGACACAGTACGGCTTGGATCTAGAGGTCCCCAAAGCTTCATGCAGTCATTGGTGGGGAGTTGTGAAGGCAGCTGGGTAGGCGCACGTGATGCCAGGATTAAAAGTGTGACGATGGTCTGCAGGGGGCCCACTCTGGCTGAGGGTGGCACCCACGGAAGGCAGCAGCCTGGACAGAACAGGAAGGGACTGAAGCCAGCTGCTTTGCTGCCACCTGCCGGCATGGACTGTTTGTCCTCTGCTGTGCTCCTCCGCCTGAGAACCAGCTAACTACATTCCTTCCCCTTGGCTGGAAGGGACAAACGCGACGACACCAGTCCCTGGAAGTGGGTTGCCAGAGACCTCCCTGCCAGGTACCTACAGGCACAGGGCCAAGTGTGTTCTAAGCAGCGAGGCAGCTTCGCTCTCTCCCTTTATACTCCATCTAGGCTGCCCACCTTTTGGGTGGTGCCACTCACAACCAAAGCGGGGCTCCCTTAACCTCAGCGTCACAGTTTGGGCTACAGACCCCAAAGTAGCAGCTCACTCCGACAGATCTGCTATTGCCACGATTTCCAGAACACAGCCGAGGCCTTCATTTTCACTTTCACGCACATTCCCTACGTTCATTGCCGCGGCTGCTTGCGAAGGAGGTTGGAGAATACAGTCTTCAAATTAGGGCAATGATCCCAAGGCCGAGAGGAAAATAGACCGCTCCATTAGAGAGAAAGGGCAGAAGCGATGCCAAGCAATGGTCAGCAGCTTCTGCCATGGTCTGGAGAATTGAGAAACAAGGTGCCCAGGAGGGGAAGCAGAAAGCCCCAAGTTCAAAGAATTAGCAACAAAACCAAAGTCAAGGCACGAAGCCAAGAGTCTGAGATTGGGCAGAGGGAACACAAGCAGGGGAGATTGCAGATGCACAGATAAGGGCCAGCCGAGCGCTGAGAAGAGCCCTGGGGGTGGAGCTGCACTCACTGCTCTGTAGTGAGGGGAGAGGTAACCTAAGAGAGAGGGAAACTGTGGCCCACGGAAGAAGGGGTGCAGGTGGCACTGCTGGATCTGTATGCAGGGGCGCCATGCTGAGAAGCGTGCAGCTTATGTCCAGGCACAGGGGTGCGTCTAGGTAGACAAGGGCCATGACTGCTTCCGTCCTAAAAGCTGATGGTTGCTCATGGAAGATACATTGGAAAGGAAGAGGGAGAGGGGAGAGAGACCAGTTATAAAAGAACTGCCATAGCCCAACCACTCAAAGACGGAAGAATACTGTTTTGGTGGCAGTGGAAGGAGGAGGAGGAGCACACGACGACGACGATAAAGCCCACGCCCTCTAGGTAAAGCGCAGAGGGCTCTCTGGGAACACCCAGGTCATGGGAGGTGCAAGGAGTAAGAACGGGGCAAGGAGCCCTCTGAGGCAACGGGAACAGCAGAAGCCAGGCCAGTGAGAGGACAGCAAGCACAGGGTGCGCACGCAGGCCGGCCGAGCAGGGCTACAGCACTGATGCTCCGGCAAGGTGAGGACACCGAAGCACCCTCCCCGGGCGTGGCGTGGGGAGCGGAGAAGGGGCCTGGGCTGTCCTGCTTCCTGCTGAGAGGGACGGCACCTGGGAAAGAAGGGAAGCAGGTCCGTTCCATCGCAATAGTCAACTGTTAGGAAGGCCCCGCACGTGGCAGTGCGGAAGTGGAAACCAGAGGCGGGGAGACGGGAGAGGACCCAGAACTCATCCACTCCACAGGAGCCTGGAGCTCACCAGGGCAGCACCTGGGCGTAGATGGAGGAGGAACATATTCACACACAAAGGGATGAGCTCTAGAGCTGTACCTACCGTTTGAAGCCATTAAGTTATAGCATGTGATGCTGTTACATTGCAAGGAAAATTCAGACACACGGCAATCTGGCTAAGGTGCACACACATCAGGGCCGAAGGAGGTACCCACGCGGAGCTGCCTGGGGAAGACAAATGTGAGCATGACCATCCTGAAGAGTAGAGGAGAGCGCTGAACAGCTACACCAGGGTAACAGGACAGGCCGGCCACACTGGGCAAAGCACAGCTTCTCTTCCTAGCTACCCACCAGATGCCCTGTGTCGGGACATTTGGGGATGGACTTGGATAAGAGAGTGGAATCCCTAGAGATCAACAGGCTTACTCAAGGGAAGAAGGACACAGAGAGAAGGGGAGCAAAGGGTCTAAGCTCAGATGACCGCAAGGCACAAGCGGAGGCTGCTACAGGGCTATGCCTTGGGTGGGGACGGCACATGACACTGGCTGGCTGAATCAGGGTTCCCTGTAGGGTTCTGCCCTGTAGCCACCACTTCCCAGAAGCAAGCAATGTTCCAACTCACTGAACACTCTTCAATGAGAGTTTTTAAAATACCTTCCCTTTGCTCACCCAGTCTGGCAATTTCAAAATAATTGAACTAAATACTAAAGGAAATGCAGTGGTACCTCAGTTCCTGAAAGCTTTTGTTCTGAACAATTTGCTCTACAAACCACAGTGTTCAGCAAAGCTTTGGCTTTGTCTGTGAGCTCTGTGTCAGGTGACGGACATGACTGCAGAACAGGAACGCGGCCATCCTCTCCAGAATTGTGGAACAAATTAAGTTCACAAACTGAGGTACCACTGTAATTATATAGAAAGAAAGCAATGCCTTTCATTTAGTCTTCGTTAACAGATGTCTATTTACTTGTTCTGAGTTGCACCATAACTTGGTGTTCTGCAGGCATCTTAGGTAACTTTCCCTTCTTTAAACCATGTTCACAAATCAGTGGGGCCAGGAAGAATTTCACAACTCCTACCTCAATCTTGTTCTCTTTGCAGCCAAAACACAGGGAGAGGGAATCTAAGTTTTGGGGCCTACACGGACTTTGAAGCACATCTAGTTCATGAAACCTACTGGACAGGTGGGTGGCTGGTACAGGGTGGCAGGAAATTTCTGACTCTCAAATGGATATAAGCTAACACTGCATCAGACAGAGCACAACCCTAACATGTGGGCCACTGTCTGGCTAGGGAGAGGCCAGCGGGTCTGCCTAGACATGATCTGCGTGACAGTGGAAAGGAATGTCCTGAAGATAGTTTGTAAAAGTCATGGTAAAAACTCAGCGGTGGTAACAAACATTTGGGATGATTTATTTCAGACACCGAAGTTAAGTCTGAAAAGCTGGGTAAGCTCTTTAAAAACAGGAGGTGGCAGATGATAAGAGCTGAGAAGTTGGCAGAGTAAAGTTAGAAGAAAAGGAAATAAGGAACTGTTCTGGGAAGCCCAGAGTTAGCATTAAACAAAGAATATATTAAATAACCCAGTGGGATGGAGCAAGGGTTTGAATGATAGCAAGTCACCAGTACAGATGACAGAGAAGCTAGAAGGATAACCCTATTCTCACTCATCATCAAAGTCATACCATTTCACAGGTTAAAAACACAACAACAACAAACCTCTCATATCTGGGCTTCATTCAATGACAGAGATACTGAAATTGATGAAATCTCCTTAATTCTTTTCCATTACAGGACTTTAAGGTATCCAACTTCTCATAGCAGAAAAGACAGTTATCAAGAATTTAACTACTAGCCGGGCGTGGTGGCTCACGCCTGTAATCCCAGCACTCGGGAGGCTGAGGCAGGAGGATTGGTGCGAGTTCGAGACCAGCCTGGGCTACAAAAGTGAGCTCAGGACCAGCCTGAACTGCATAGTGAGACCCTGTCTCAAAAAGACAAAAAAAAAAAAAAAGAATTTAACTACTCACACAAAGCGATGAACACAAAGGCTTATCCTTAGTTCAGCATTCTTTCAGGGTTAGTCACAACTCTCAGTTGGAGAGAGAAGTCCCACTGTCAAACATTAGACAATGATTTACACAGATATCTTGGCCTCTGGAAGATCAAGGACTGAAATGGAATACACATGGACTTGACAACTTGACCATCCACAGACTCATAAGAAATTAGTTTCACCACTTGGCAAGACTTAATTTCTTGGGCCGGCGAGATGGTTCAGTGGTCTAAAGTGCCTGCTTAGGCAAACTTAGGCAACTGCAGGGACAGTGGTTTGATCCCCGGCACCACATGCTCACTAGCAGGGCAGGCTGAGCTGGCCATAATACAAAAAAAAAAAAAAAAAAAAAAATTTAATTTCTTTATCTACAACACAAGGGTTGGCCTGGATAAGTTATTTCCATTGGAACCCTGAAGCCCTACAATCCTCTGGTAGAATCCAGGTGGACAATAAAGGTTCCACCTTGGGTAATGGTGTCACCTCCACTGTGTGGAGACTGAACACATACTGCTGTAGAGAGGAATGATACATTGTGTTTTAAGGCTCCACTTGTGATCAGTGTAGAATTTTTCTGCCAATACATTAATTCACAATTGTTTTTTGTTTTTTGTTTTTTGTTTTTTTTTTTTTAGAAAACTGACCTTAGCAACCCAGCCAAATAGAAACAACTTTTAAAAAAATGACACAAATATGTTTTACTTTTGATTAGGAAGGAAGGATGTGTAGCAAAAACAGTAAACAAACCAGGGAACCTGGCCAAGTGTGGATGCTCAGCTTGTATCTATTAGCCCCTTGGGGCCTGAAGGTCCTAATCATAAAATGAAGAGCACAGACTAGAGAATCAAATGTGCACTCCAGGGCTACAGAAAATCTATTATTTAAAGGGCAATTAGTGCGGGAACATTGTCAGTCACGCGTTTTTAAAGCCTCTCTTGTCAAGAGTGCATCCTATGCTTCTGAGAGTAAACTAATAAAGAGGGTGACTACTGGTTTTGTATTGCTAAGATGTAATATCTAACATCTGCAATTTAAAGGGCGAGTTTATTTATTCTATTTTTTTCATTTTTTAAAGTGTACAAATTTGAATTAAAACAGAAAATATTACAAGTGATACAGTAAGATAAATGTCACAGTATCTGTTGAAATACAGTGTTGTCTTCCAACCAGCTATTCATATTACCATAAGATCCATGTAAAATTGGAAGAAGGTAAAAAAAAGAAATATATAAGAAATTATGAAGAGAAAAAGTACAAACAATTGAAAAATGGAGATGAAACAAATTAAGCGTTAGCTGCTCCTTCCCGGAGACCAGCAACAATGCACAGCACGGCTCTCCCAGCCACCCTGCTTGCACACACAGGTAAGCCTCTTTCCCCCACTCCCTCTCCCGTCCTTCTCTTCAACTCTCTACAGGACAGGTGTAACTTGGGGTTGTGATTTGAGGGGATTCGGTCCAATGTCAGCTGGCTCCAAGGCAGAGACACCAGGCAGGAAGGCGTGACCCAGCACACACACCTACTTCTGAGCAGCCCAGAGTGAGCACGGAGGAAGGGGAGAGGGACTAGATATGTAGTACCCGAGTTCACACCTCCATGCCTTGTGTCCTGACACACCTAGAAACATGCACCACCGAACCCCTCAGGAGCTCCCAATCAGGGGGACACGATAAGGCCTAACCATCACATCACAGCCCTAGTCAATGTGATCCCCAAGCGCATCTCTTTAAATGATACTTTATCCCCCCAAATAAGTTCATAAGTCTGCCTGCCATGATCTTGTATATAACCGAAAATGCTAAATGATACAAGTTTCTTTTCCAAATTTTCAACAGTTGCAGCACTGTTCAAAAGTCAAAGCTCAGGTCTCTTCTGAGACTCAAGGCAAACTTGTAGCTATGATGCTGTAAAAGTTAAATACAGAAAGGCAAAGATGTCTTAAAACTAACAAGGAATCAGGAAATAATAATTCAGCAGTTACAAGATGACACAAAAAATAATATAAGAATAATAGGTGTCAGTGAAACAGTAGGCCACAAGACAAATGACACCAAAAGACTATTTAGAGACATACTAGCAGAAAAAAAGGGATGATTGTGACAAATACATTTCTTTCTTTTTTTAAAAAAAAATATTTTGGCCAACTCAGCCTGCCCTGGGAGTGGGGCTGGTGCATGATGTGGTGCTGGGGATTGAACTGAAGTCCTTGCGGTTGCCTAAGCTTGCCTAAGCAGGTGCTTTACATCACTGAGCCATCTTGCCAGCTCAAATATGTTTCTCATGTACAAAAACATCATGAAAGTGATAATGGTGGCATGGTCTGTGGCAACATTAAGAAAAAGAAAGTTGAAAGTGTTTTCTCAACCCCAACATCAAGAAAAATACTGTTTATTGTTCTCCTGAAGAGATCTAGGAGAACACTCCAGCACTGGCATCTACTAATGCGATGGAATCTTCGACCCTTCCAACTCTGATTAAATAAAGAAGAAAAAGATAATTACATTTTAAACTCTGATTCTGCATAGAAAAATGTGATTTCCAGAATGTTTACAAAAAGCAGATGGTGTATGTATATCTACATTTACAAAAGATTTTTGTACTTTCTTCAAGATGTAGGTTCATATGAAAATGTGGGTTCTTTTTTCAAAGCTTTCATATATTTGCATGCAAAACATTTGTTTCTGCAACTTACTAAACATGTAAGGAAAATTGTCTTATAGAGACACTTGTAAATATCATTTGTAACATTAAAATATGTATCATTAACTTTAAAAAAAAAGTTAAACACAGAATAGTTTGGATAATTGTCCATTTCTGCTGGTCTTTTAAAAGGAGCAGTTAATGTTTAATTTTTTTTTTTATTCAGTTGCTTTTTCTCTTTTGAATTTCTTACCATTTCTTTGTTATTGTTTCATTTTGTTTCTCCTTAACTAAATCTTACATGTTTATGTCTGGTAATCTGAAGACAGCATCATATAATACAGCAGCCACTGTTGAATTAAATTGTTACACTGCTTAGTGAAATCTTACATTGTTTCTAATTTTTTTTTCTATCACTATTTTCTATTCTTTTTTATTTTTATTATTATTTTTTATTGTTTCAGAACTTTTGTTTGTTTGTTTGTTTGCTTATTTATTTTTATGGCCGGCTCAGCCTGCCCTGAGGGCAGGGCTGGCGCAGCATGTGGTGCCGGGGATCAAGCCGCAGTCCCTGCAGCCACCTGCAGGTGCTTTAGACCACTGAGCCATCCTGCTGGGCCCCACTATTTTCTATTCTTTAAAAATAAAAAAAAAAAATAAGTTTAAAAATTAAAACCAAGTTACATAATCCTACACAATTGCATGGGGGGAAACACTCCCCTTCCCAAAAGGAGGCACAGGACAGCAGGGATGAGCGCATGACACTCATGCTGCTGCAGGCTGTGTGGGCCACTGAAAGTGCTAAGGGCTTCACCATTGCTGGCTCAGGGACGTAGGAGGAAAACCAGACCAGAGACAGACCAAAACCCAGCAGAGAGAACACAAAGTCCTCTAGCTCCATATCCACTATCAGGACCCGTGGTGACGACGCGTCAGCTCAGAGGGCTCGGGTGGCCGCACTCCTGGGGCCTCCTCTTACTGTCAACTTCCCACCAGGTTTGAAGACATAAGCACAATACAGAGACGTTTTATGCCAGCGAGGAACTCACAGGACCTCTAGGCCATCGCTCACACAGCCTGCGCTCCCTGCCCAGCATGCACTGTCCATATTCCCATCCACACTCTGGTCTTCTGAGCTCCAGCCAGATTACCCATCAGACTCTCCTTTCAGCATTTCCAACTTCCCTACAGACCTGTCCCACAGGCTTGTAAAACACAAAGTAATGACCCTGCCTCAGGTACGAGACTTTGTGTTAATTTCCAATCCCTGGGACGCAAGACCAACACCTACAATTTAAAAGAGGGAAGATTTAATATGCCCCTTGGGTTCAGGAGATTCCACTTGTGGTCAACCAGCTGTGAGCAGAAACAACATGGCAGCAGGACATGACCCAGTGAAAATACTCAGTTCATGCTGTCTGGGAAGCAGAGCAGAGCGGCAAAGTCAGAGAAAGGGGAACAGACAGGATGAAGTGGTCAGAGTCATGAGCACCCAGACACACAAAAAGCAAGCTCCACGGATCTCTAGGGTGGCTTCCAAGCCAGTACAATTTCTATAATGAGTCTTAACCTTCCCAGTAATGTTCTATGAGATAAGGATGCTGTATTGTCCTCTGGTCAACAGTGAGAGGATCCACTTCTTGCTAGCAGCCTGGGAGTCAGTGAAGATACCATCTTTGAACATCAAAAGCCCAGTGGTAATAAGGAGCTCATGACGAGGGAGCCGTACGGAAGGAGCTCGGCAGCAGGACACAGCAGCCTTCTATGAAGGGTGACTCTCGCTGGGGAGTGAAGTTCTCTCTCTCTGAATTTATGAGTCAAGAATGCTCAGATTTTCTTTTTCTTCTGCTTTCTCTCTGAGCACAAGCACACCCCACTCTGTAGGGATTGTCATTCAGGAGGTGGCCTTAGGTGACTGCCCCTTCTTTGTACCTCTCCACCATCAAGTGAGATAGTTTTATTTTTATTTTTTTATTGTTGTCCTCACTGTATTTATACAGAGCACAGGGTGTAGACATGATAAATTTTCTAATGGTTATTAGTACAATAGATTTCTTCTCTTTGATCTAAGCGAAGGTAGTTGTATATATAGTCAAATGTCCATAATTGCAGTGGATTTCTGGCAAAACCAGCAATGTTTGGAAGCTGTTGATTAGAGCCTTCTACAGCTCAGCATACTAAACTACATTTACATTTTATGTGTCATGTTTAAACTTTTCTGCTGGGTGGTTAAGGGCAAGATAAGGCAAGACCTGTATAACAAAACATGTAGTTTTTTTTTAAAGTGAGATAGTTTTAGAATAACTGTGAATGTTCAAGTTTAAACTATTCCCATTTCCCATTTGTGTTTTCCCAAATACTTTTATGTCGAATATTATATTGCATTCCAGTTAAATCACTAAGCATACATACCAAGTTCTCAGAATTTTTATATCTTTATTGCTAAAGGTTGAAGTGGAAAAAACCTGTAACTAATAAGTGCCAAATTATATCGTACATTTTAATCACTTCGTAAAAGCAAATGTCCCAAACATCCAGGTTGTGCAGTAGCTCCTAACAGGAAGCCACCCAAGCAGATGTTCCAAGCACACATCTCTAGATGTTTCCATTTGGAACAAACAAACCAAAGCAGATCTGTTTGGCATATCTATGTTTTTGGTCATAGAGATGTGCTTTCCTTTGTCCGGGACACCGCTATCACCTTCCCACGTGGCTGCCTCGCCCTAGCTGTGTCCGGCCAGTGCTCCCAGCCTGTATGTCTGCATTCACTTACTGTTCTCATCATCTTCTACTATTTTATTCTCTCACTCTCTTCTCAATTTGCTCATGGTCCAAAATTTTCAAGATGTTACTGGTAAACTCATGAATTTTAAACTATACATCTGAGTTGCCTTGTTCCTTTGTCTAAAACCTTCCGGTGGCTTTGCTTTCACTAGTAAATTAATTTCACTGCTAAATTTCACTTGTCAATTTTTTAATGTCGTGGAAGGCCCCCTTCCAACAATTAAATTCAGTCTGACTGTATTTCTTACTACCCCCTTTTTTGGGTGCGTATTTTCTTTCATACAGGGTCTACAGGATCTCATTACATAGATCATTTTTTTTTTAATTTCTTTATTTTCTTGTTTCAGAACCTTTATTTGTTTATTCACTCATTCTTATGGCTGGCTCAGCCTGCCCCAAGGGCAGGACTAGCGCAGTATGTGGTGCCGGGGATCGAACCGCGGTCCTTGAAGCCGCCCAAGCTTTCCCAAGCAGGCGCTTTAAACCACTGAGCCATCCCACCGGGCCCAAGCCAGACTCAGTATCTGCCTGTTGTTCAGCCTCCCAAGAGCAGGGATTACAGGCAGGTGCCACCATGGCCAGTCTCAATCACAGTCTCAGTGGGGCCTGGGGGCGGGGCCAGCAGCCGCTGGGGATTGAACTCCCGCTGGTAAGCGGGCACTTTAATCCACTGAGCAATTCTCACTACTCTTCATTAGCAGAGCTGAAGGTGTTACTGACCTTCCTGCTCTGTGCCTCCATTTTTATTTTTTTTTATGTTTTATAATTAGAGAATTTTTTTTTAATTTAACATTTTTATTGTTTAAATTTAACAATGGTTATATTACATATTTTCATCATATGTGCCTCCATTTTTATTTCTCCCACCACCTATTCTCTTTTCAGTGTCAAATGGTACGCTTAACCCAGGCTGCAAAGCCCGCAGCCACTCCCCTCTCCCCCAAATAAGCCAGTCCCAGACCTAACATTCCCGTTGCAGCTCTTTGACTCATGAATGATCTTTCTCTTTTTCGTAATCACTGCGCCTTTACGCTGCTGTCCCAGTAGCACGTCCATTACCCCTGCTCACCTTGGTGTGTCTCTTATCTTGGATTCTCAATGACTAGGAGGTACCAAATGGCAAAAGTCATCCCTGCAAGTGCTGGTGTGATAGAACTTTGCCCTCAGGAATGTCCTCACAGCTCGGCTTTGCCAAAGCCTGTTACAAAATAAGCATGAGGCCTACCATAGCAGGCTATCTCTGTAATAATCTGAATCTCCCATCCTGTATCTTATGAGTGAAATTGAGAGCTCCCTCTCAGATATGAGGAGGTCAGTGCAGGCAGCAAGTGTGCCTGCTCACTGAGGACACAGAGGAAGACTGCGAACTCTGCAGAGAAGGGCGAGTGTGGCCCTGGGCTTGGTAGCAAGATGAGTAACTCAACGGACACAATGCTAAGCTTTTTCTCCTATTCTTCAGATAACAGTTGAAATTATTCTCATTTCTTCTCAATATTCCAAATACAGTGGTGCTGCATCTTATGAACACTTTTGTTGGTGAACAATTTGGTTCACCAACAAAAGCATCTGGCAAAATTTGGGGAATTTTTTGCAAACTCTCTATGACAAACATGATCATGGCCACTTTCTCTGCACGCAGACAAACATGGATGCTTTTCCCAAAACTGTGGAAAAAATTAAGTGCGTGAATCGAGGTACCACTGTAATATGATTTTTGAAATAAAACAATGAATACCCTCGACCATAAATATCTGCTCCACAGGAAAAATGTCCATTTGTGCCAGTACTGTGTCATCTTATGTAATATTATTAATTGGTCTCCAATTATCCAGTTGAAAACAATAGCTAAAAATCTTGAAACTCATGAAACCGCAGCTGTGTGACAAGGCTGCCACCATCCATACCTTGAAACCTTTAGAAGCAGCAATATGGGCGGCTGTCCAGCCCTCTCTGTCCGCATGGTTGATGAGGTCTGCAGAAACCACAGGCTCCGGCGTGTCTTCAGGACCCTCCTCTGCTCCATCCAAGGCACAGGAGCGAGGCCCAGGTCCCTCCTCACTCCGAGGATCTCCACAAGCCGGTGTTCGGAGGAACATAAGGAGCTTCAGGCCGAGGACATTACCAGTGTCCACGGCTGCATGAACTGGGGTCCACCCATCCTGAAAGAAAATGACCAGGGACAAAGGGTTGATCACAACATTAATATTCAGAAGAGCACCACTTAAAGTCCATCTGCCTTTAAAGGTCTGTGGCGTGTGGCACTGAGCTGGGCAGATGGGCATTTCAGTCCCGACTCCAGCTGACGAGCCAAGCGCCCTTACGCCACTCAGCCACCTTTCTCACTGCTATGACTCATCCTTGCGCTTCTGTAATATTTCCACCTAGTGGTTAATCACCTAGAGCAGCAGTTCCCAACCTGTGGGTCATGACCCCAGCAGGGCTTGAATAACCAAAACACAGGGGTTGCTTAAAGCCATTCCAAATCGTAACTGTAGCAAAATTACAGTTTTGAAGTAGCCACCAAAATTATTTTTTGGTTTGTGGTCACTGCAACATAAGGAACTGTACTGCAGGGTCACGGCATTAGAAAGGTTGAGAACCACTGACCTAGCGGGAGGAAATATTGTCCACACCCAAAGGATTATGTAGAATAGCCTATAATCTCAATTTGACATTATAAAAGGGAATGAACTTTAGCCTAAAGGTTTTTTGATCTGAAAGTGTAAGAATAATGTTAATAGTACTGTACAAAGAGAATGCTGCTATAAACCAGTTTTATGTAAAAGGCAGTGGCCCAAGTCAAATAATTTTTAAAATTTTATACCAACTATTCCTGAGGGAAAGAGTCCAGCTATTGGGAAAAACGCACACATGCAAGCAAAATGTGACGAGGTCAAAAAATTGCCCTGGATACATAATTTCACTGCAGAATGTGCTAGGATTACAGCGGGATATTGATTATGGCAAACTTAGAAAATGTTCCAACTACAGTTACTGGGTCCATTTTCTACTTCGAGGTCTCTACCACTCAGTTGGCTGTCAGAAACACGGGTTCTTAGTCATGGTCCCAGCCCAGCAGCATTAAGGCCCTCTGAGCATTTGTTAGAGGCACAGAGATAGAACATGTTATCCCCGATCTACCGAATCAGAAACTCGGGGGGTGGTGGTGAGTGCCTGCCGCTCCCGCTAGGTGCTTAAGGTACACAGAGTGTAAGCGTCCGAGAGAAAAACCTTTGTCCTGCCTAGAATCTTCCGTTTATATACACAAACGGGTCTTCCTACTCCATAGGCCCCTATCTTCCTTTGTTTTAAACCGATTTCAGGAAAGAACTGACTTTTATTTTGGCTTTCTTTTCTAACTTCATACTCTCTAACATAGCATTTCATATGGTGTATTTCATATTACCATCTTAAGTATATATCAGCAAGTTACACTACTCCTTGTCCCTAAGTAATCCAGTGAAAGAGGAACAGACAATGAACAGCCCCTTCCACCTGCGCTAGGCCATCTGATCATGGCTAACACTGACTGCTGACGACTTGGCTTTTTCTTTGTTCTGGACCTCAAACCAACAAGTCCACCCGGCCATGGCAAGACCACCGCTGGGCAGGAACTAGAGCAGAGTGCAGGCCTCAGTCTCTGGCAGGTAGAGCAGGCTCTGGGCTGTTCTTCGATGGGCTGGACACCGCAGTGTTGGGCAGCAGTCTTTTGCAAGCCCTCCGTAGAGGAAGCTTGCCTGACAGTCCTGCATTACATGACAATGGCAGACAGCCCTCCAGGAAAAAAAATATAATATTCCATTCTCCTCCGATGCGATCTCATTAAAAGTCAAAAGGCAGAATTATTTCTTTAAGATTTCCTATGTAATACACTGGTTATCATTGAATTTCTAAAGATTTTGTTCGGCTTAATGATAACTAGTTTGTGAGCATGAATTTCTAGGTTTTTGTTTTTTTACATAGGATGCGATTTAACATCCTATGCTGTACTATTTTTTTCAGCTTGATAATATAAAGTTCATTTATTTTTCATCTATAAGGTAAGATAATATATACAAACAACAGACTTTCTGAATAAAATATGTAACAAAGAAATGAAAAGAATCTATTTTCTCAGATTTTTAAAAAATTAATAGTAAAGACAGTTCTGTTTATTTTTTAAAGCTCTAGCAGTAAGATTCAGTGGAAATGTTCATACCTGGCTTATTGTGTATTACCTTCATCCTTACCTGTCTGTCTCTGTTGGGGTAATTTCTTAAGGCAACCCACTAAGACCACAACAGTGATAACTCTGTCCACAAATGCAATCATTTCCATAATTCTGGCCACAAACTGAATTGGTCATGAATGGAATCAAATTTCCCCCTAAGGTCGACATTGAAGCTGACCATTGCATTCGATTAGTTTGTGAACCAAGGAAAGAAGACTTAAATTTTTGGACTGAAGTATAACCGCATTTGTTGAGTGAATAAAAACTTCTACTGCTTTCCCTAACTGAAGAAATAATGAGAACAGCCTACTTTTCTGTTTACAGAGGAGTAAGTTGAAGTTCACAGGCTGAAACACTGCTGGAGTTAATGCACAAGGCTTTTAATTAGCAAGGAAGAGATGTAAGAGGTCAGGCGCCTCCAAAGCCTGACACAGACAGCAGAGCAAAACTAAGCAACCTCTGTTAATACACAGACATCACTCAGTGACTATGCAAACTGATTCCAGGATCCCTCTTTGCATAAACTCATGTCCATTTTAAACTATGGGATAGTGTTTTTATATAATCTACACATATCCATTCTTTAATTCATTTCTAGATTATTTATTTTTTGCTTTTAATTCTAGTTATAATAGTTAATATAACTCTACTTAAACATTATTATAAACAGCTATTATATTGCATTGTTTAGAAAATGACAAGGAGAAACTGCATGAGTTCAGTAGATAATTAAATTTTTTTATTCACAGTTGGTTGAATCTGCATGCAAAGCTTTCTGATATGTAGGACTAATCGTACTTGTTTGTTCTGCAGAAGGATGTGCACACCCATTGTCAATGACACACACAAGGAGGTACTCACACTGGTTTTTGCACTCCGGTCAGTGCCAGCTTCCAATAAGAGTTTAATACATTCTTTATTTCCATTTTTACAGGCCAGGTACAGAGGCGTCTGTCCCCCAGCAGCAGCGTGATTAATGTTAGCGCCATATGCAATTAATAATTCTATACACCTAAATACAAGGCAATGATTAATTTCATTAAACATGGGTTTAATCCTTAAAAAGCACCACCTTACCAGGATTCTAGACATAGATAATAATTCTAAAATAATTCTGTATCTTTATGTGTCAATTATTTTTATATTGATGCATCAATTATCGTAGACCATGTTGCATGGATTATTGTTTGGAAATTGCACGAAAATTTAAAATTTCATTACATTCTGGGTTCTGTCACTTTTCTCTTTGGGATAGTCTAACTTGTTGAAATGAAAGGCTTACTTAAAAAAAAAAAAAGGCTTACTTTTACTCGGTACTCTCTCACACACACAAACATGAACTTGTGGTTCAAAATAGTTTCCCCCTTGAGAAAAGTCATGCTGCTGAGTCATTCTGCAATTTTTCACTTGAGAAAATGATTATAAATAGCATAGACAGCAGGGCACCATGTGCCTCCTCTACAAAAAATAGCATGGAGTCTGAGCAAAAGCTGTCTTGGGATCAAAGGCGGTGGAGTCTGTACTGTCTCCTGAAGGGACTGGCTGACAAGGACAGCGATGCAGAAACTCAGGAAGGAACAAACACAAGAAGGTAAAAGCAAGATTCGGTGGTGGCTTAGTGACCAGCAAAACACAGAGCTCGAACTACAAAATCAGTTCAGAAAAAAATAAAAGAACGTTGGCCTGGGATACAGCTCAGTGGTATAGCACCTGCTTGGCAAGTCCGAGGTCCTGAGCTCAATTCTCAGTACAAGAAAAGAAAAACGCAACAAAGTCAGTGCCTACAATTTTCAATAGTAAACTTGGGGTGACGAGGTACTATGTTAGGTATGTAGAAAAATAATCCTATATATTAATGATATAGTTTGAGTGCTATAGAATTTACACTTACGACGATTAACATTGACATGCACTTGAAAATCTATCTTTTAAAGTCTCTAATTCAGCCGGGT
>PVJA010003581.1:0-27540 GCA_004027025.1 Myocastor coypus | reverse complement strand
TTAGAAAGGTTGAGAACCACTGCTCTAATTCGATAAAAACATTTGTATCATGACAGCTGGACTAAAATGTAGAAAGCGATTTGCCTTTCCTACACTTGCTATTGCAGAGTCAAAGATAGCAACTTGGCTAAGTTCTATTATTAAAATATGATGTTTAAAAAACCATGCTTATTGGGAGGCTGAGGCAGGAGGATTGGTGCAAGTTCGAGACCAGCCTGGGCTACAAAAGTGAGCTCAAGGCCAGCCTGAACTGCATAGCGAGACCCTGCCTCAAAAAGACAAAAAAAAAAATTATGTCCATCTGAATGAGTAAGCATTCCATTTTATTTCTGTATCTTGTATTTTTTTGGGGGGGTTTACTTCATCTGGAGATAGGGCCTCGCTTTGTGGTGCAGGTTAGCCTTGAATTGCTTCATGCTCCTGTGTGTCGGGATTACAGGTGTGCAGCACCACACCTGGCTCTCTCAGAGGTTTCTTGAACGAACTGTTTTCAGTATGGAAAATTCCTTCAAGTTTTTAAAGCAGTTAAACAAGATGACTATTTGAGATTTATTTGAGATTCAACACTACTGAGTAAATTGCCATTAGGAAGTTAAATAATTCTGCACTTTACTTTTAATGCCATTGTGCACAAACAGCTCTTGTGTAGTCTGGCGGGGAGCAGTGAACTGCAGCCTGCTCACCTGTCCCTTCCCTCACTATGCTGACAGGCGACAGATGACCTTCTTTGGAAGAAACGCTCTGATCTCCAGCTTGGACTCCTGCATTTCACTTCTTCGCTTCCCTCATGTATAATGACTCAACTACTTTGCCTGTGAATCCTCAGATATAGGGCCAGGGAGATAGCTCAGCAGAGTAAGTGCTTGCCTGGCACTTGCCTGGCCCTAATTCAGTCCTTGGTACCACCAAGAAAAGAAAAAGGAATCCTGGAATACAGTTACTGAACTCACCTGCCAGTGCATCTGAAGCACCAATTTATACACTTAGCTGTAGCTAAACCATGTTTGCAAACTATAAACAGAAGCTATCCCCAGAGGAAAAAAACATTAAAAGCATCACTCACTCAAAACGTCCCTGAGCAGCCGCAGCACACAAGGGTGTGAAGCCATTTTTGTCAGCAGCATTGACTTCGGCTCCCGTACTCAGCAGCAATCTTACACAGTCTACAGATGTTTAACAGAAAGCAATTTTAATTCCCATCTTAAGTTATGATGAGCCAACTTCTCTGCAAGCCGCACATGCGAGATTTCAGGCTACGTCACAAGGAAAGTCACCCCTTTCCCCAGGCTGAGGGTGCCCCACAACTTTCTAAGGCATGAGTTTTTCCAGTGCTGTGGGAAGAGTTACTGGTGGGTAGTGTCATGTTTCAGAAAAGGATATGCTACGTTTTTCCCCCACCAGCCTATACTAGAAATAATGTTTTTGTACAGCAAACAAAATCCATTTACCAACTTGGAATACCACTGTTTCCATTAACGTAGTTAAGTTCTTATTTATGTTAATTTCGGCATCAAGTGCATTTCTACAGTGGCCACCCCACCCTAACTGCAGGGGTGAAAATAAAGGAGACATCACTGAAAAACAGCGGCCCCTGGCACATGTACTGCTGCTCACATTCCCTTTGTTATTCCTGTTTTTTTTTTTTTTTTTTTTTCAAGAATTCAAAAGGACTCTGGAACAAGCAGGCTATTTTAGCTCACCAGAATTTTCCACTTATCTGAATAAACTGACAATTGTATGGCTCACATGTGCAATGCTATCTGACTGCGTGTTTTCATTTAACTCATTTCTTTCTGTACCACCAGAACTTCAGTATTTTTAAGATGTTCACCTTCTTCAGCAGGGGCGGAGGTGAAGTGCTTGTGACTTCACCTACAGAATTTGCACTTTAAAGAGCAGCAACAATTCCGAGTCTTCACTGATAGGCTATATAGTTATATAACTTTTCAGTTCTCAGCAAGAGATTCCAAAAGACTCTATGTCATTGCAAGAAAGGATCAACTTCTGACCTGCAGCCCCTTTGGGCTACCCTGACTCCCCTCCCTATGGCATTTGTGAAAGCCTAGTCCTCCTCTCCCATCAAAGTTCTTTCACTTGGAGCACAGGTCACAGAGAGATAGCTGTATTCTAAAATGCGCTTTATAGCTGACAGGCCTCAGACTTTGAAATGCACATTTCACTGTGCGTAAGAAATTACTTTGAACTAGCTGTAGTACAATTTTACATTAAATAACTATATATTGAAATACTTAATACTTATAAAACTTTAAATCTCAGGTGGAAAATTATCTGCTATTATCTCTAAGAGAAAACTGAAACCAAAATGAACTTCTTGCCCCTAATAATGGTCACAAGTACTTCCTCTCCAGCCCTTCGGCAAGCGTACACTGTGCAATAAAGGTCGTTCCACACTTACCTGTATGTCCATTCTTAGCAGCAGAATACAAGGCAGAATGGCCATCCTCACAGGAGTAATTAATGTCCAGTCCTTCTTCATTAAGCAGCATTGATAATAAAGCGACATTTCCCTGGGTGGCAGCTTGCTGAAGAAGGGTGGGCCTGCCAGCCAGGGGGACAGGACCACCACTCATTAGCAAAGGGGTTAGGGAGGGTGACCAGCCTGTAGGTTAAAGCGACCCTCGTTAGAGAGAGCGAGTAAGGAAGAGACAGACACTGCTACTCCCGCCTGAATCACACACACAGAGACATGGGTATACAGATCCCTAGAGCGCTACGTGACTTCTGACGTGATCAAGCTGGTGATGCTTTCTCAGCACAAGTCTGTGCTATGATTATAGATCATATATCTGCTGCTCATAAAATTCACATATGGTGACAAGTTATTTTTAGTTGTCAGTCTTACACAGAAAAGTGTTAAAATAATAACTGGTTTTTGGAATTAAAATGGATGTGACATTTTTAAAAGTTTAAATTCTCCTTCAGAATTTCAAACAATTAGAACTGTAAAATGATATAAAATTTTCCTCAATTTCAGTCTCAGTCTGAGAAAGTAAAATGTTATTTTTAGGTATAGGTAAAATGACAGTATGAAATAAAGACTTCCATTCTTAACAATGTTTCAAATTTAATAATAAATTTTACATAATCTATTAAGATGTGTCTAACACTGTCAAGGAATCTACTTGTATTCTTTGAATTCCCTTATTTGGGAATAAATCTAATGGTGTTAGCTACCAGTCAGTATTAAGAGCTAACAGAAACACAACAGATATAACCAGACCTAGGATACAGCAACACAAATATTCAGTAACAATTCTGTAGACTCTATTATTCAGCCATCCTTACAACAGGTCTAACAAACTTTTAATCAGCCAACAAAACAGGACACTCTACCATATAGTTTTAACAAAAATCATTAAGAGTTATCAGGGTTAGATATTTCTCATCAGAATTTAGAAGCTTTAGAAGAGAATCTGTTAAGGGTGTGAAGTTGGTTGCATACAGCATGGAAAATTTTCTGAATTCTTCCTTGTTCATAAGCTGCAAAAACAGTAACATAAAATGTTTATTTAATATGATACATATGGATTTGTATCTTTTAGGCCTAAGTATAGTGAGTTCCCAAAATAAGTCATACTTGTTTTCTTTTTAAAGAAATCCAATATTTCTAAATAGTGTCGTGGACAAATACATGTATGCATTCGTTGGGACACACTTTCCACTAACCTATGGTACATACCCTTTACTCATTTACAATACACAGATGTTTTACAGTCCCTGCACTTTAGTATCAGAACCAAACTCTAGATAGAAGAGTATTACATTCACAAATGTTTATAATATTCAATTGCTATGATTAAATCCTAAGCCATTGGCCTTTAATTTTCTCAGGACCCTCCACTTGCCAGGCAAGTGCTTATTCTACTGAGCTATCTCCCTGGCAAATTATTTTAATAACCATCAAAGAAATTTTTTGTAAAAAATTGTTTATAAAAAAACTAAGCAAGTCATTTATGCAAATGAAGCTGTACTACTTTTTAAAAACTGTACTTTCATAATCAATCGCTTGGATCCATGAAATAGTTTCTGTTTACTCTATTAGGATTATAATAGCAACAGACAAAATACTCATAAAATTCAATATTTATCTAAACTTTGTGGTGTTTTCCCATTAATAGTCATTAAATCTTCTTACAAAGGGTTTACTTTTACTTCATACTTACAAGAAAGCGCCTTTCTGGTACATTTTACCTTTTGTATTTTCTTAAAAACAAACACAGAAATAAAAAGGCCCATAAAAATTAAATCAGTGCTTATTAGAAATGGATAATAAATCATAAACAGCAAGGTATGAAACCTTGACTGTAAAGCACACGCAGGCAATAAAGGCCTTACACTACAGCCCTCTGTGGAACAGGATGGATATGGCTCATGCTACCGATATCGCTCATTCTCAATCTCATCCAAGGTGTCTTTGTTGTTGTTATTATTATTATTCTTTACATATTCAGTAAGAGTCTACAGCAGTGGTTCTCAACCTGTCAGTTGCAACCTCAGCAGGGGTCGAATGACCAAAACACAAGGGTCGCCTAAAGCCATTCTGAATCATAACTGTAGCAAAATTACAGTTTTGAAGTGGCCACCAAAATTGCTTTTTGGTTTGGGGTCACCGCAACATGAGGAACTGTACTGTGGGGTCATGGCATTAGAAAGGTTGAGAGCCACTGGACAGGGTCTCACTAGACAGATCAGACTTGTAGTGATCCTCCTGCTTTCAGCCTCCCAAGTTCTGGGAGTACAGGCACATGCCACCATGCCCAGTCTCAGTCCCTGTCTCAGTATACCCTGGGTGGGGGGGGCTGGTATGGCAGGTCAGGGATTGAACCCTGGTCCTTGCTTTAGTCAGCTGTGCTATTTAGCTGGCCGTCATTATTTTTTATGAATATCAAGATACATATATTAAACCACTGATTATTCTTTTGGGGGGGCACTTTGAAATAGGGTCATGCCATGTAGTCCAGGCTGGCCTTGAACTCCCAGCAATCCTCCTACCATAGCCTCTCACGGGCTGCGTTGCTGGGATAACAGACATGTTATCACAAGCCTGGCACAACTGGCTATCCATATGAATTTCGTTTTCATTCTTTTATTCTAGATTTTAGGAGGAAATAATTTAAATGTTAATATATTTTCTAACTGCTTAATATGAAGATATTAACATAAAGATAGAATGCCCTGGAAAATTCTATTGTAATGTTAAATTAACTGAAAGCTAAAAGTGCTTTTACCTTTTATACGTTTTCGTCACAAGATCTTACTAGGTAGCTTAGGCTGGTCTCACTCCTCACTGTCCTGCCTCAGCCTCCTGTGTACTGGACTTACAGTCATGTGCCATTACCTCCAGCAGGGTAAGAACTTTACTCAAAATTTCTCTCAATTGTTAGACCATGCTGCCCCACAGAACTATGAAATGTTAGTTTCCTTTTTTTTTTTTTTTTTTTTTTTTTTTTTTTTTTTTTTTTTTTTTTTTTTTTTTTTTTTTTTTTTTTTTTTTTTGTTTTGTTTTTTGTCTTTTTGAGACAAGGTCTCACTATGCAGTTCAGATTGGCCTTGCACTCACTCTTGTAGCCCAGGCTGGTCTCGAACTCACACCAATCCTCCTGCCTCAGCCTCCCGAGTGCTGGGATTACAGGCATGTGCCACCACGCCCGGCCTTGTTTTCTTAAAAGATTATAAGAGATTTAAAAAATCTTTTTAACAAAGCCTTATAATGCCATGTATTATCAAAGGTTAAATGTTACATAGTAACCATCATTCCAACTTTTTGTAGTACAAACTTAATTATTAATAAACTGTTTTAGATATAGGAAAAAGAAAGTAAAATTTGCTGTAAGAATGACTGTTCATCTGATACCCAGCAGGGGCACAAATGGCAATTTTAATTGTGTGGTCTAGTCATCACAGAACAGACCTGTAGTCACACAGCTGCTCGAATGATGTTAGGAAGGCATTCAACTTAGCAGTGTCATACGCAAACATCGTAAAGGTGAGTATCACACACGACATGCCCAGAAATGAACAGAGAACGTGCAAGGGCGGGTGGGGGAAGAACAGCTTCTGGCCTCAGCTTCAGAGAGGGGAGAAGGTTAATGTCACAGTCCAGATTATTCTTGTGTTCAGATTTAGCCTTAAGCCAATCATCATGAGAATAATGTTTAAAATATATGTTTAATTAAAGGAAGAAAGTCTGAACCAAACTAAGTAAAAGGTGCCAAACAAATAACAGAAGAAAGAAAGAGAATTTCCAAGGGTATGGAAACTCAGCTGCTTTAGGCTTATGTTCATCCAAAAATTGAAATGGGTTGAACTGATAAGTTCAAGAGAAACAAAGTCTAACTCACTTGGAATTACTAGTCAATTTAAAGTAATTTATCATGTAATCCACTTCTGTTATTCTAGTTCTCCTTAGACATTTAACTTAATCACAAGTGTCATACATAGAAACAGACGTGGACATACAGTATTCTGGAATTTGGAAGATCTAGGAGATCTAGCAGGTCTCCAGAAGGAAAAAGCACTGACCTGTTACTTCACAATTTATCAGATAAGTTTAAGACATAGATTTAATAAATTTGGTTTGGAAATAAATGTTTTGACTCATTGTTTTCATTTTTGGTTGGCAGGACTAATTGTGCAGAAAAAATCTGCTCTCCAGGGTGACGGACAGTAGGGGCAGAAAAAGGCTACCCTTGCCTTATTACACTCAAATCCGTGTTCCTATGATCATGGAAATGGAAACAGACACTTTCCAGGTCTCTGGCCCAAGTACTGTCCCCACCTCGGCTGCCAGTGATGACAGTGGTGTTAGTGGACATTTGTGTTAATGTCCTCCACTGGGCTTAAGGCCTAGAGAAGAATGAGGTCACCCAGGCCCATCTACATCACAACCTGGATGCAGGGGCTCAGGCCTTGCCACGTGCAGTGGGTAAACTGACGCAATCTGGGTCGACAGATTTGGGGAGGTAGTTCAGTAGAAGGGTGCTTGCTCGGGGCGCATAAGGCCCTGGGTCTAATCCTCAGCATCACCAAAAGAAGAAAAACTGGGGCAATCTAAATGGAACATGAGTTAGTTGAGATACAAAGTTATATACATCTCTCATGCAACGGTGGTAACATTTCTGTCCCCTAAGCAGATTGAGAGGGGCTTGGTAAACACTGGGAAGACTGAAGACTTCAGGTGTCTACCTCCCCTCTTCCTTAAGGAAGAGCCTCATGTCTACCAAACCTCAATACTGGGGACTGAAACGAGGACCTTTAGATTGAGCTACATACCCAGAGCTTTCTTATTTTTTAGGATGGGGTCTTATTAATTTGCCCAGGTTGAGTTCAAGTTACAGTTCTTCTGCCTTAGCTTCTCAGAGTGCTGGGGATTACAGGCACGTGCCACCTCGACTGGCTCAGAAGCCACAATTCCACTTGAACAACGGGAACATGTTATTCCCCCAAAGGCAATCCTGTGCTTCTGAGACTATTTTGGCCAAGCTACAGAAACCAGAGAGCAGAAAGAAAGGACCCCATCCCAAGTGCCATCAATGGCTGCCATATTTTTGAAACCACTGTGTATACTATCTCTGGTTCTCCTGGCAAAAGCAAAAGGTATTCTTCATTTGAGATCCTGCTGTGACCTAGACAGCTGTTCTAGAAAGTACATGACAAATCAGAAACGATACATCTTTTAAAGCTTAAAATCCTGCCAACAAAATGTTCTTCAGTCATAGATGCTGGTCTTAAAGTTTCTCTGCTGAGGAACCAATACACATCTGCTGCCAGGCCCTGTATCACACTGATGACCAGGACAACTGCCAGTGGAGCCTCGCGATACCAAGGAACAGATGGCTTGTGCCGAAAGGAAAAAGCCCGACAGAATTTACGTGTGCTGGGTAACCTCTCCTACTTTACGTACAACCCAGTCAAAGCATACCATTGCATCACAGGTTTTTGAAAATGTTATGGCAGTCTAAAGATCTTACAGTGCATTCTCCATTTCTCCTTTTCTTCTAGGGGCAGGTGTCATTTCTGAGATGCAGCCAGCATTATCTCAGATCATGAGAAGAGCTGTTCAGGTCAGTGATGCCACTTTGAATAAGAATGTGGAACACCTGTAAAGATGTCACACAACGCCACCAGCCAACACCATTACCGAGGCAACCACACCGCCTCTACTGAGTGTTTACTCAGCCTGGCCTAAGCTCGATGCTGTGCTTCTGAATGGGAGAGAATTGATTCCCAAAGCAGCCACCTCCACCCCAAAAATAGTCTAAGCTCCATAGAAAGGAAGAGGAAACTTGCTTAGTGTAAGAAACATCCCGAAAATGCAGTCCTAAACAGCGGAATCTAGATTCCAACACGAATCTGAGTAACTGCAAAGCTCATGCCACCTGTAATCCTTAATTCTGTAGCCCCTAAAGAGCTTAATTCCAAGGAAACAGCTTATAATTAGATAAATTATGGTGTACTGATCTCTTTACCTGATAGTACTACCTGTTTTTCTCATTTCCCCGTCTATGTTTAAAATATCATACTTAAATCTTCCTTTAGTTTTTACACTTCCCTCTGTAACACCACCTCCAAACATCAACAGACAGACACTGTAGCATTATTTTACAGCCACATATGCCCAACAAAGGATTGACCCAGCAGGGATGAAGGGTAGCTCAGTGGCAGAATATTTGCCTAGGATACACTAGGTCCTGGTTTTGATACCTAGAACTAGGAAGTAAATACTGAAAGAAAATAAAAAAGAAAACTAATTCAGCCATGGCAATAAAAAGCTATGTCTGTTTTGAAGCTGAGGACAACAGCCCATACCTGTAATCTCAGCTACTTGGGAGGCTGACACAGAAGGACTGGGAATTCCAGAACAGCCTGGACAGGTAGCAAGGCACTGTCTCAAAAGTAACAAGAGCTGAGGATGTAACTCAGCGATACAGCACTTTTCTGGCATGCTCAGGTGCTTGTGTTCAATCCTCAGTAAGGCGCAGAGAGGAGTGTATTTCCCCAAATAACAAGGAGGAGAAAAAACTCTAGTTCTGTGTTCAACAGCCCCAGATTCAGTGACTTCATAAACTACATCTGCGATGGAAAGCTTTTATAAAATTGCCCACACGCTCTGTGATCCATCTGTGCTCCATGCTAGAAGATGATAGCTTAACATAGCATGAAAGACTTTTGAAATAAAACTCAGAACATTCACACTCGGTTTCTGAGGGTAAGAACAGAAACTTAACATCAACTAATATTGAACCTCAACATCAAATTAATAGTAAAGCTTAGAATATACCAAGTATAGAACAAATCTGATCAATTTGATGTTTCAGAAACTCCTGACTTGAGAAGAAAAATCCCAGAAGGGATAGAAACAAACACCCTGTCTGATCATGATCCATTAAAATTGAGTTTTTGTGAGATAAATATTTAATAAGAGGTACTCTTTCTGCTTACAGAAATGTTTTAGTCACTTTAAATTAATGGTCTCCATGTGCTTCAAATCACTGCTTTCAACTTATCTGAAAAGAAAGCACTTAGCAGAACGAAACTGCGATTCATAGAGCAAGATGAATCACCATACCCAGGAGCCATTAAAGAAAATTACAAAAGAGAGGAAAGGAATAGGAAAACGAAATCAAATTAAAAAAAAAAAAGTTTCAAAGCAATGTGAAGAAAACGAAAGCGAGTGAGAGGACAGGCCGCACTCCTCCGAAGGGTAGAAGATTTCAATCCCGTTACCTGAGGCTGTTACCAGGAGGCTGTCTGAGGCACCCGGGCTACGGGATGAGGCGCTAATGGGGCTTACGGAAGAGCGAAAGGCAACGGTGGTGGGGACAAGGGGTCTGTCGGAACATGCGGGTGGGCTCAGTCCAGGGGACCCAGCAGGCCAGGCACCCACCTGAGACGTGGCCAGGGCTGAGGCTGTACAGCCTGCAGGTGCCACAGTTAAATCTATGGATGGTTTTGGTGGCAGCTGAGGGGAGGACGATTTAGGGGCGTTCTCCTCATTTGTTACCCTGCTCCCTTGTGGCAGAGCGGGGGGAGGGGAAACCACACTTTTACTATCAACTTTGGCCCCTGCATTTGAGGCCCTGCTGCTATCCATCATGACCTTGATTTGGGGGTGTGGTGGAGAAGGAGTTTGGGAGAGCCCTGGCTTTTTTGGAGGAATGGGAGGAGGATTTCCTCTGTCAACGCGTGGTACCCCCGAAGTCTTTAAACTGGTTCGACCGACTGGAGGGTGGGCGCCACCATCCCCTGCAGGGCTCGCTCCAGACCGAGGCGGAGCACCTGCTTGAGGGCTGGTAAATCTTGACAGTGCTTGGGTCACAGTATTCCGAGCTAGCTGTTTGGCCACGAGGTTGTCACGATTGGTAGGAGAGATATCTCTTGAAGGAGGACTTTGCGTAGTATTTCCATTTTGGTCTGGGTCATTAGCATTGCCCTGAAATCTGAATCTGGCTGCTTGGATCCGCGGGTTTAGACCTGCATGCGAAGACGCACTGGTGCACGGAGAATGTGAACTGTGCACCGGGGGAGCTGGAGGGTAGGCCTGGGCAGACACCCCCGCCGGCTGGGCAGGGGTGGCGGGTGTGCTGCCGGCAAGCGCTGGCGCGCTGGTTGTCCCGTCGGAGGCCGAGCCGCAGCTTGGTCCGTTTTCCTCAACTCTGCTTGCACCTGGAGGTAGGCCCGCAGAGGCTGGCTGCTCCAAGTCACCGTGGGAAGCCTGCCTGTCCACACCGGGGCTGACCACGGGGGCGCTGGCGCACACGTTTACCTTTGCACTTGTAGAAACTTGAGGGCTCCCCGCAGAAGGCCTGCCAGGTGTGGCCAAAGGCACCTTCTTACCGTGCTCACTGCTTTCGGCCACTAGGTCGCTCTGACAGGCGACAGACTTAGCCCCAGGTCCTTCTGTTCCCACAGATACGGAGGCCAAGCGCCTCTCTTTTGTCTTCCGTGGGAGGGAGAGGCTTGGCTTGCAGTCGCTTCCTCTTTTCAGCTGCTCGATCGTTTTCTTCATCTTGTCTATCTCCTCTCTGAGGTCAGCGCCGTGTGCTTCTTCTCGGCTCAGCTTGGCGCGAAGCTGCTCCCGCTCAGTGTCCAACTCCGACAGCTGCTTCTCCATCTGAGCCTCCATTTCCGCGCTTCGCCGCTTCTCCGCCAGGAGCTGCTCTTCTAGGTCGCTGGTCTTTCTCCTCTCGTCCTCCAGCCTGGCCGCCACTTCCCCCAGCTTCTGGGCCTCCTCTATGACTCTGCCCGAGAGCTGCTTGCACTCCCTCACCAGCATGAGGACCACCTGCTTGTTCTTGCCCCGCTCGTCCTCCAGGCGGGTGGCCAGCTGCTTGTGCTCCTGTTCCAGAGCTTGCAGCTGAAGCTTTTCCATTTCCAGCTGGAAAACATCCACAGGGAAACCCAGGTTAATACACACACAATATTCTTTTCACCAAAGAGCTTTTTGGGGGAAGCATTTACTAAGTTTTAAGCCACTATATGGTTTTGGTTAGTAATAATGCCACATTTTCAAAATGTGTTGTGATAAAAATATTTTAAAGGCCCATTAAAATGAGAAAATAGCTGTAGAATAGCGTTGTGAAAATACCCAGGTTACAACAATAATTGTGTTAATGTAGCAAGGTACATAAAAAGAGGGCAGTAATCAGATAAGTCAAGCTTGAGTGCAGAATTCAGTAAGTTTTAATTTCTGTAAAAGTAGAATTCACTGAGGGAACTAGATACTTCTTTAATGTATTTGGTATGGGACCTCATTATGCAGATTTGACTTGGAGTGGTCCTCTGGTTTTCAGTTTCCCCAGCACTGGGATGACAGATGTGGACCACACCCTGTGGTGGTGGTCTCGGAGTGCCCCGAGGGTGGGGTGGCACAGCAGGTGGTAAGGTATAAAGGGGACTTGAACTCCAGGTCTCTGCACGTGCCTAGGCAGGCATTTGTCTACTGAGCTATCTCGACAGCCCTGCTAGTGATATTTAAAAGGTTCAATGCTTTCAAATGCTCATTAGTCTTAAAGGTCCAAGGAGACCTAGCAGGTGAAAGACAGGACAAGCACTTTTCTCTTTAGATGTTAAAATCAAATCTCTTTCCACAGTTCTTTTCTTTACTGTGCTTAACAGACATGGGATTTTTTTTTTTTTCTTTCAAATTGGTAGTTTGTGTCAAGTAGGTTAATAGCCATTCTAGCAATCTGGTGATCCTTAGCATTTTTTTCACAGTAAAAAATACTTTAAGTCATATACATGCTTAAAATATAATACTGTTATACTCAGCAGCCTGCAGTATAGTCTTAGCAGAGCACTTACGTAATTCACTGGGAGGTCAAAATATGTATTTCAGTATTTAGTTTACTGCAATAGTCTGACACTAATCCTACAGGATGGTCCCATGAGAGTTCCCAGTATTTATTGGAGTCAGATTCCAATCATCCAGAATAAGAATAAAGAGGCATTAAATTGGGTCACTGCCCAGCTAGGGAGCAGAGATACTATGTTTGTTTATTTGGGATGCTTTCGGCCTTGATAAAGTTTTGAACAGCAATTGGGGGATGGGTCTCATAAACAGGTGATCAGAAATACAGATAATTCCTCAAGAAAAATGATATATACATTCTATTCCACTCTATGAAACTGTAAGTGTGACTTATAAGTAGGTTAGCAAGGACTTGGGAAACTAGAGCTGCCATACTTCTGTGGGCATCTTATTTGTATGTGTGCCTCACAGAAAATCTGACTTGCTATTGGTCACAGCATATTTAACTCTTCCAACTGAACCAAGTCATAGACTTCCATGAGAAGATGTGCATAAAGTTACAACTATTAAGAAAATGTAATATTTTTTATGTTAAAGAATTCTCCCGGCAACGTAAGTCAACACACAAGCTAGATCAATATTCAGCTTACTTTTAAGCTATAAGTCTTCTAATTTACACCTGAATGTGGAAAAATATGTGTTATAGAATTTCTCAGCCTCATTAGGCAAAATTAACCAAGGGGCACTTCAGGGGTTTCCCTAATGCCACCCCGCTAAGCAAGGGTGGCAGTCGCTCAGGCTCCATCTCACCCATGGTATTCCTTCACCATGACTCATCATATTTTAATTTCAAAATAGCTTGCATCATTTAGTTCAGAGTCACATATAAAAATGAATTCCAGCGGAAGGATGACTCAACTTGTTATTTATATAGAAAGCGCTATCACTATAGAACACCTAAAATTGTTTCGGATCTTTTTGGCTCTTGCATTTGTACCTCATAAGGCCCTTCTTAGACTAGCACGTGTCCTTTTAATCCTCCTGCAGACAGCAGAGCATGCAGAAAACCTCATGAAGCATGTGCCCACCACAGACATGGCGCCACACTCTGCTGAGCTCTGAGCCTGGCCATCAATTGCTGTACCATTTTCTACAAGGGTATATTGGGGCTTTGCTACTTTCCCCAAACTTCGTCCAATGACCACTCAAAGGACCGTCAGTCTACCTCAGAGACTCCTTTACCAAGAGAATCACTCCCTCTCTCCCTCCCTGCTCAGCAGCCAGTCTCCTCCCATCAGCCTTTAGTAGAGCCTCACCGACATGCCCGCGTTCTCTTCAGTCTAAGGGGAAATGGTTTCCAACTGCTCAGCCTTAGACTCGCCTTTAGCAATTAACTTCCTTCTTTGGTGTCACCTTGGAGATGTGCTCCATCAGTTGCTACACTGCTCTTTATAAATACTGAGCATCTGCTCTTTATGAAACCCTTCCATCGAGGGCAGAAATGAATTTTATGCTTAGATTTGTGCAGAAGGGCTCTGGCAATTAAAACCACAAGCTTCCTACCAGGCTACGTGCCCCTGCCTCCATTTTGAGCCTGAGCTTTCTACATTGCCCAGAGTGGGCTTAAATTTGCAATTTTCCTGCCTCAGCCTCCCAGGGTGCTGGAACTATAGGAATGTACCACTGAGGCCAGCAAAAATAATTTTTATATTAAAAATATTCCTCGATCATTCTGTGCAGAGACAGTCTACGAACTTAAAAGACTAAAATGTACCAAGTTTGTATTCCAAACTTCTTAGTTGTGTGAGACTTTAATAAGTTAGTACTCTAAAACTGGGATGTATATGTTTCCCTTATTTGCAATTTAGAGTGTAGCAGTAACACCTTTACAGTATTAAGGGAAAGACTCATGTGCTAAAAATGGTAAGAGGCCCTGGTTTGGGGCAAAGGTGCTACACCAAGACTGATTCGTTTCTACTAGAGTTCCATACTGTCAAGATTAAGCTAAACACTATTTACCTGATCTTGCAAGAAGTCAAAACTAGATAGCAGCAAAGTTTCTCAAGCTGGTCAGGATAGATCAACATGAGGAAGAAGTTTCCTCTGCTTTAACACCTGACATAGCCTAATGTTAACCCTTCAGCTGCTTTCCCATTCTGTCTTCCTGTCCCTGTTAAAAGGAAGGTAACTTTAAAATGACCAGTCCATGAGGTTGTTCCTTTCTTTCTTCTTTCTTTAGCCTTTCTCTATCTAGAAAACCAAGCGCATCTATTAAGCCCATGAAACACTTAATCTATTTTATGGGATGAAGTATTATCCAATTCTAGAATAAAAATAAAACCAATTGAGAGCATCAAGCCACCTGGACATGACAGAGCATGCATGTAATGCCAGCCATTTGAGAGGCTGAGGCAGGAGGATCGCAAATTGTAGGTTACCATGGGCAACTTAGGAAGATCCTAACTCAAAATGAAGGAAGAAAAGCCTGGGAACAGTGCTCAGCACTAGAACATTAGCTTACCACGTGCAATGCCCTGGGTTCAATGTTAGTATGGTCCCTTTTTCCCCAAATCATATATGTTTCTATATGTATAGTAAGTTCATGACTCACAAAGTTCTATTCCAGAATTGTTCATAATTTTGTTCATAAGCCAACAAAGTGAGTCTTATGTCATGTATGTCTACAAGTTTGCAATTTGAATGTAAGTTGCAGACTTACTTCATACATATTATATGTGTCGTATGTGTATATTATGTATATTATGTGTATATATTATATACATAACACACATAAATACACACACAGACACAAAATTCCTTAGCAAAATATTTTAAGAACCTAATATTGGTTCAGTATTCTCAGCATATTAGAACAGAAGTAAGGCATCCTGTGTGATGAACAGAAGCCATCAATATGGAAGTCACCATCGTAGGAGAACAGAAAGACCCTGATTATGCCAACAGATGGAGCTAAATCACCTTGCAACATTATAAACACACTCATAATAAAAAAACCCTTCCATAAGAAATAGAATGGCAGTTCAAAGAGATAAAGTGTTCTTCTATACAACAATGTAATTATCATTATACTTCATGGTGAACACGGAATAGTTTCTCCTTCAGAAAAGAAAAGAAGCAAAGAGGTCCGCAAGTACCACTTCCTTGTAGCAAGGTTCCAGACCCTGCAGTCATGTGGGTATGGGGAGGACAAGGCAGGCAGGCACCAGCGTGGAAAAGCAGAATGTACTCTACTCATATATAGCACATTTATGAAGAGAGCGAAGTGTACTACTGCTATGCTTTGTGTCTAGTTGTCCACCCAAAAGGCTCTTGCAAGGCACGGAGCAGACTTCTAGAGTTTGTGATTAACTCACGAATCAGTCCACTGGGATTATGGGTGTGAGTGCTACACCGGGCCCGGGCGGATCGCCTGAATAAGGGGGACACACGGGCTTGCTCTCTGTTGCCACCCTTGCTACTACTGCTCTCTTTTGTTCTCCATTCTTTGCAGCCACCACGAAAAGTCGCGCTTTGCCACGTGCCACGATGCCTTGGAGCCAGCTGAGTACGCACTGAAAGCTCCAGTAACTGAGCTAAATGAATCTTTCCTTCCCTGGTTTTGAGTGTCGAGTATCTGTCCCAGCAGTGAGAGAAGAGTAACCAAGACAGATATAAAAAGTAAGTGCTAGAACTAATATACAATCTAGGAGGATTATACAATATAACACACAATAAACTGAATTCCAGTATTCTAGTGATAAATGTGTAGAAAAATATTGTAATCAAAAAATAAAAATCTTAGGGATAAAACCAAGTAAGACTCAAGGTAATACTGCAAGCAATAAAATATTGCCAAGAAAAATTAAAGACCTAGAGAAAAAACCAGAAATGTATTATGATCACAAGGTTAGAAGGCAACATTTTGCTAACTTGTCAAATCTCACACAATTTGTCTTCAGAGTAAAGGAAATTTCAATTCGTGCAAACTTTTCGAGAAATCAGCAAAATGAGGTTTTTGAAATGAAAAGGCAAAGAATAAGCAACACGATTGTGATAAAGAGAAAGCTGGGAGATGTGCAGGTCCTGCACTTTAGGTTTACGATAGCTACCGCTCTCATTGACCAGAAGTTTTGGAATAGTCAAGCCCAACCCACGATGAAAAGACCAGCCTCATTTCAGTAGTTGCCTCAGTGAGAGAAGAGACTCAATGGGAAGGTTCTCTGGAAACTCAAGGGATGGGGATATTTCCATTACAGCTTTATGCAGAGATGCGATGTACACATATTCAAAACTCATTCCATTTGCATGCTTAGGAATGACCTGTGTAAATTTTTTCTTGAGAAACTAATCAAATATTGAATTCCAGTCTTGCACATTAGGCAAGCACTTTTAAACAGCAATATGGACTAACAATTCTAAAAACCAGTCTCTCTATTCTGGGCCTGAGCAAATACTGTATTGAAGCAAGCAGAAGTCACGCTTCTCCCTGTAGCATAAAGGCATCACACACAAAGAGTAGAATTTACTGTAATGGATTGTTCAGTCAGCAGGGGCAACAGCACATGAACTCATGGTTGGGTACACAGAGACAGACAGATAAACAGATGTATTTATGAGTACAATAAATTCATGAATTTCTAGCTACAAATACTATTTTCTATTACAAAAGAAACTAGTGCTCTTAGAAGAAATAACTAATGCTTTGAGTTGGGATGGAAAAAAGGTGGCTCTGGAACAGCTTTCTGTAAGAAAGTAAAGACATGCCCAAAGGATGATGGGAACATATCACTGGGCAAGAGGCAAAGAGCACCCACGGGCAAATCTGCGATCGCTGTTAGCATTTAAACCAGGTGGCAGTCCCTCACATAGAGTGGAGGTTACATTCTAGACACCATCCCCCCCACTCCCCACCCCCACACTGAGTGAAAATCAGCAAAGTACTGATATTGTATTTATTTTAGTATTTATATATATTTTGAGGCTTTATAAAGCCTTCCCAGACTCCTTTCAGCCTTTCCTGTACTGTTAGAAACACTAATATTTTTTACCATTTTCTGAACTTGTAAACCTACATAATTTTAATAACATACATATACGGTTCGGCACTGCGAAATCCCACAATATAACAGAAAATTCACGATAAATAATTTAGATTTATATTT
This sequence comes from Myocastor coypus, assembly GCA_004027025.1. Taxonomy (NCBI): domain Eukaryota; kingdom Metazoa; phylum Chordata; class Mammalia; order Rodentia; family Myocastoridae; genus Myocastor; species Myocastor coypus. Next base: position 10,107 of record PVJA010003581.1, on the reverse strand, counting down.
TTTGAAAATCAGTGAAACAGCAAGTTTGTGAAAATCAAACCACGAGACAGCGAGGGCCTACCGTAGGAAGTTCCCAACCTGAGTGACAATCCATGACTTCACACTGAGGGAAACAATAGAAAGGTGTTTGGGGAAAGAAACCCTGCTCTGTACCAAAGAAATTCATAGCATAGTAGAAGGAACTGTGGAATTAGGAAGCATCAGTAGATTATAAAACTACCAGGTAAATATTTAATGGACAAGAAGATATTTGCAGTCTCAAATTATTTCCCAATAACTTAGTAATGTCCCAAGGGACATTATTCATAACTCAGTATAAAAAAAAAAAAAAAAAGCTTATTTAGTTAGCTTATGAATAAGGCAGCTAGCTAGGGAAAGAGCCTGAGATGAGCTGGGTGACTGAACACAGTGGCAAAAAATAAAGACTAGATGGTGAATTAGGACCCTGGGCCAAGATTGAGATCCAGAGGCAACAGAGAAAGCAGGCCCCTGTTACTGAAGGAGTTGCAGCTTTTCTCTTCTAAATTCCTGAGCTTGTGGGAATGCAGAATCACCGGCTTTCTTTAAAATCCCACTTTACTTTAAATCTTACAGGCTGAGTCACTGTCAGGGAACCTGAGTTCCAACTGGTCACTTTAAATCCAGAGCCACCTGTGGTACATGGCCATCAAACAACTGGGCATTTCCGAAGCTCTACTTATTTTTAAGGAGCCTGGCAGGGAGGAGCTGTGGGCCACTCCCTTGGGATCCCTCCTGGAAACCCAGGAGTAATTTTTCCTCACCTCGAACATTCTCTAACTTCTTCCTTTGCCTGTGATTTCATTCTCTGACTCAGTGAGACAATGAACTTGTTTGTTCAGCATTCACTATTTTATAAACCGTAGGTGGGCCAGAGAGACAGCTCAGTAGAAGCCTGGCAAGTGCAGTGTTCAGAGTTCAATCACCAGTACCACACACACACACACACACACACACACACACACAGTAGGAAACCTGGCAGGCACCACCTTAACCACATGATGGATGTAGCGGCATATAGTTTGGTTTAGGGAAAAAAAAATTGAACGCATATACTTTTTGACTTGTATCACTCCTGCAGTATTCCTGCCCAAAATGTATCACCTAAATCTAATGATTAAAAAAACATCAGACGCATTTAAAAATTCAGGTTTGTTTTTTTGTGTGTGTGTGTATTTGGTACAGGGTCTCACTGCACAGCTCAGATGCATAGAGTCTGGCCTGTGCACTTCAGATGCTATCAAAGTAAAAAAAAAAAAAAATGGCTGGGAAGATAGGTCAGTGGAATAAGTGCTTGCCTAGTAAGAGCAAGGTCCTGAGTTCAATCCCTGGTACCACAAAAGAAAAAGGAAAAGAAAAAAAAGAAAAAGCACGAGATGAGAAATTTAAATACGCTTGACAACTACATACAATGCATAATCTTGAATTAGAAGCAAAAACTACTGATGACTTAATATTTTCATATGTTAAATTAATATTGGAGGGCCCGGCGGGATGGCTCAGTAGTCTAAAGTGCCTGCTTGGGGAAGCTTGGGCAGTTTCAGGGACCGCGGTTCGATCCCCAGCACCACATGCTGGGCCAGCCCTGCCCTCGGGGTGGGCTGAGCCGGCCATAAAAATGAGTGAATAAACAAACAAAGGTTCTGAAACAAGAAAAAAACAATAAATAAAATAAAATAAAAATTTTAAATTAATATTGGAATTCCTCCCTTCTTTGTTCAAAAACCCACCCCAACTTGATCAGGTTGTATGTCTAAAACCACCAATAAATACAATGAATGTTTTTCTGCTGGTGATCAAATTGAAGAGTCTTTACTCACTGGTGTACATTACCTCAGTTTTGTTCATAAAATGTGCAAAAGCTCCCCATCTTCAGCAAAATCTTTTCTGCAGCCTCTGCTTTCAATTGAAGTGATGTTTCTTAATATATGTTGTCAGCCTCTTTTTGAAGCATAAACTTGTATCATACAGTCAATATTAAATGTATCAGAAGTGACCACTGACTCACATGTGTGTATGCTACGTGTGCATGTGCATGTGTGTACGCTACGTGAGTGTGTGCATGCGTGGGTTCTCAACTTGCAGGCATTATCCTGACCACAGGGCTACTAGGACAGAAGTGTTTAAAGGCATCACTGGGGACCGAGGTAGCTCAGAGGCAAGGGCATCCGCCGAATGCCTGGGCTCTCGGTTCCTCAGCAGCACAGAGGTCGGGGCGGGGGTCTGTATCCCTCAACTTTCAAGTGAACTCTATAGAGAAATTACAAAATTAAAAATAATCTAAGTACTGAGGACTTACAATTCTTCCAGCACTCAGGAAAAAGAGTGCAGTAAATATAAAGTGCCCAATCTCAGAAGCCGGAGCTCGCCAAGGGGCAACGGGGCTTGCAGGGGCGCACAGCAAAGCGATTAAGCTGGGCTCTACTCTGGCTTTTTTTTTTTTTTTAAGAAATAGGCTGAGGAAATAGCTCAGCCATCTAAGCACCTGCCTGGCAAGCACAAGGACCCGAGTTCAGCCCCGGGCTGGTACTGCATGCCTGGTGTTCCGAGAACACCACACTGGCCACTGAAACTGGACATGCAGGAACATGCCTGTAATCCCAGCACTAAAGTGGCTAAGACAGGAGGATCTCTATAAACCCAAACTTCACAGCAGGACCCTGTATCAAAACATAAAATAATAATAATCATAATCATAATCATAATCATAATGTTTTACAAAAGAAGAAAGCAAAGTACTACAAATTGCCTGCGGCCTCGTTTTAAGTCAAAATGAAGTCCTAACGTGGCCTCTTCCGAGTATCTATCTTTAAGACCCAGGGAGTCACGCAGCAGGGCACGGCGCATGCTCCACAAACGCCCCATGAGCGTATTACGTCCCAGACCAGTCCTGGTAGCTTTCGGTCTACACTTGACCACATCTTCTGAAATTTATTTTTATTTAGTTTATTTTAAAGAGAATAGAAAAATATTAGATAAGACGTGAGAAATGATAACAGAACCTTTAGCAAACAGGAGGACAGGTTGCAACAGTGGCGGTTATTACACATGGTTGTCTCCAATGTAGCCACACAGGTTACAGACATGAGCCTGTAAAATGATGACCATATCATCTTGAACACTCCCGCTGTCATTTCTGCCAGGAATCCTTTGCATCTACGGACTGTTCCTGTCACTGACGAGGTAGGGACCCCTGGGGACAGTTTCAGGACCAGATGCGTACACAACGCTCAGGCCACTGCAACAGTAGTAAATATGTACTTGCTAACACCTGAATGGCCTAAATGTCCTTAACGTTCATAGACTTTATTAAAACCCTATTTAAAATAGGTTTGTATGCCGGGCGTGGTGGCGCACGCCTGTAATCCCAGCACTCGGGAGGCTGAGGCAGGAGGATCGGTGAGAGTTCGAGACCAGCCTGGGCTACAAAACTGAGCTCAAGGCCAGCCTGAACTGTACAGTGAGACCCTGTCTCAAAAAAGACAAAAATAAATAAATAAATAAATAAATAAATAAATAAATAAATAAAATAAAATAAAATAAAATAGGTTTGTAAGAAAAAAAAGCCAACTCAGCCACTGGTTATGTGGAGGGAATACCAGCTACTTTTTAAGATCCAGAAGCTCATGAATGCCAAGGCTCAAACACAAGACCTGTGCAGAGGTTAAGATATCAGAATCCCACACCAAGTTATTAGATTAAAAAGGCACATGAAGTCTGCATTCCTGTGTAAGGTTACTGCCTGATTTCTACCATAGCATTTTCAAGTAGAGGCTGTGGGCAGTTCTGCTGAGTAGCATTACCCCTTTGCAAAAGCCAGTGGGTGGTACAGCAGTACATAGCCTCCCCAGTAACGAGGATGTGTGCAGTAGCTCCCAGAACAGCACGCTGGCTGGGGGTCTGAAAGAGACTTGAAACACAGTTTCACAGAAGGAAAGGGGGTATAGAGGTGGGAGTAGAGCTTCAATGCAATCACAGTTAGCTCTAATTCAAAGAGGAAAACAAGAACTGGGCATGGTGGCGCACACCTGTAATCCCAGCACTTGGGAGGCTGAGACAGGAGGATCACTGTGAGTTTGAGACCAGCCTGGGCTAGAAAAGTGAGCTTAAGGCCAGCCTGAACTGCATAGCGAGACCTTGTCTCAAAAAGACAAAATAATAACAATAATAATAATAAATAAATAAACTTAGAAAAAAACAAAGAAGAAAATAAGGGCCAGCCAGATAGCTCAGTGGACTGAAGTGCCTGCTTAGGCAAAGTGCAGGGCGGAGGTTCTATCCCCCACACCGCATGCTGTGCTGGCCCCGCCCCCTAGGGGCGTGCTCAGACTGTGATTGAGACTGGACATGGTGTCGCCCGCCTGTAATCCCAGCGCTTGGGAGGCTGAACACAGGAGGTCCACTACGAGTCTGCTCTATGTAGTGAGACCCTGTACTAAATACATTTTTTAAAAAGTGGAAAACAGCAAAGAAAGTAAGTGTGGCCAAGCAGAGGGTATGTTTTTCACACCACAAAATTCCCTGATGACATCTAGGGACATCCCTTGCTGCTTTCCCGACCCTGTCTTTGTCTTCCCTTGCCCACCCCTACCGAACCGTTCCATTTTGTCAAGCCAGCATGACAGCAGGACATAAGAAAGGAAAGCTGCAGGCACTGGCCAGCAACTCGGGCTGCCACGTTCTCAACTGCCCTCTCCTTCCAACCTGGGGTATCAGGAATGACAGGTCCTGACCCAAGCATGAACTGCTAAATTATTCCCATGGTCCTCTAACACGGCTGAAGCCCTTAAAACAGGAGCTTATCTCCCAGGGGCCACCTTCTCCCTCGTGCTCACTCCAGCCCTACATAGAATTTCCTTTTACCTTGCCTGTGCACACAGGAGAGCTCCTTACATGTACTTAAAACTGCCCCTCAGGCTCCTGCCCTACAAAGGTCCATGGAAGCCTCTGGTTAAAGGATTCCAGAGGATTCCTCTGCCCTCAGTCCTCTCTCTGTCCTTCGAGTTAATGAAGGCTTCTTTTATCTTTTCTGTCTCTTTCCTGCTCCTTTGAAAAACCTAACAAAGCCCCTTCCTGCCAGCAGGGGCTTCCCAGGGATCTTCCTATAGAGCTGAGGGAGGCACACTGCCCTGGCCTTAAGTCTCAGGTCAGAGTCGAAGACCTGTCTCCAGCTCCCCCTGATAATTTCTCTGCAATGCTCCTGGGAGATAAATACGAACTGTGAAAAGTAACAATGAATTGTACATTAGGAATTATGTGTTTAGGAATGGGCTACAATATCGTGTTTGTATAAAACATGCTACATACTGTTCCTAAAAATGGTATTATCGATGATTAATATGTTATTCCTGGATGAAATTATAGAAAGCAATTTAAAAGATACTTATTTATGCAATAATTTACCAATTAAACGAGAGAGACAACTGAATGTAAGTGGCAGCATACAACATGATAAGTAATTTATTACAAGAAGGAAAAAGCTCCTAAACAGCTTCATTTTTGGTGTCCCATGTCTCCAGCTACTGGAAACTCCTCCCATCCGTTAGAATTTTCTATCTTGGCCTTGGCGTATGTCTGAGGGCTCCTTTCCTGCTCCTGCAGGTACGGAGGGAGAAGGAGGCTAACTTCCGTTCAGCCAGTCCCACACATGTGCACTGGTTTTGGGGTTTGTGTGTGCGTGGTACCAGGGACTAAATCTGGGACCCTGTGTGTGCTAGGCAGGAGTTTCTGCCCCTGGGTTCTGTCCCCAGCCCCTGCACTGGTTTCTAATAGGCCATGTGCCATGCCTGGGCTACACTCAGGACTGACACACTGGTGCAGGCTGCAGTCTGGCCTGAGCAGGGCCGAGGCGAGCTGCGGCCCCGAGCTCCGCTCTGCATGCACCAGGACATCGACAGGTTGTGTGGAGAACATGTGCCTACCCTGGCTGGCGAGAGCTAAGCTCTTGCTGTGCCAACTGCACCGAGCCATGCCACACAGTGGCTAATATTTTGTAAGGCAATCAATAAATGTCCTTTCCACCTACACCAATGAAAGCTAGCTTCCCTTAGTTGAACTCAATCCTGTCAAAGCCATCTACGGTGTAATTATACTGACTAAATATACCAAGTAACTGACCTAATTATACCAAGCTGCCACCTAGACAGGGCTGCATCTAATACTCAGAGCTATTATTAGCCTTCTCACCGAATACTGTCATCATTAGGGGCTCTACAGTTAAAGGCTCTGTTCAAACTTCCTATTGAGGGCTACAGATGGCGCTTTGTAAGTATCATACAATGTTTGAAAATATATACACTTCTTTCCTAGTGTCCAAAACATCAGACTAGATCGTCTATTAAAAAGTGATAAGGGAAACAAAGCAAAATGAAACAAGAAAATACCTTTGGCCCAGGGCCGCTGGCTCCAACCCAGGAGATTACCAGAGGCTGAATTCTCCAAGATGATTACTCATTAGCTTATTCAAAGTGGCTTACAAGCTCAGTCCCTCTGCCAAGTTGACTCCGGTCCAAATTTCTCTGGCACACAAATGACCAAACAGTTAACCCTCCCATTAGTCGCCCCAGCAGGGGCCGGCCCATGAATGAGCACACAGCACTCTCCTGCATGCCCATTGCTTATGCTAGCCAAGGCCTCAGCGTTACCAGAGACACACCAGTGTCAGGTGCTAAATATCTGAACTGCGGAACAGACTTTTGCTCTAGCAGCGATACAAGAAATGGGGCTGACTTCAAACAGAGGATTTCTTTCTCCTTCCGGCTTGTAGACATCTAAAGCTGCAGTCTATATCAGGAAACTGAAGAAATTTGCTTAAAACAGTTCTGAGACTAAAAAGTAACAGATAATTTGTTATATTAAAGATGGCTTTGGGGTTTCTGCTTGTTATCAGTAGATGTATTATAACTTTATAACTTATAATACTAGGTAACTAAAAATACTAGATAAGAATATAAACTGTAACCTTTTCACACACTGTAATCTACTAGAATATTCCTTAAGAGCCAAAGCAGCAGTGTCAAAGCAACTCTTCACTGAGACTACAGAGCCGATGAATTTGGCCATAAAGGGCTCCTGTATCCTTGTTGTGAATAGCAGCCAGCCACACGGGACTTGAGGCCGCAGGACACAGTTTCCTTTCACTCTGAGCCACGTTGGGAATGACCCAGTCATTCAGAAGCAAACAGAATGGAGTTCATTTTTTAAAAAAAATCAAATAGATAAAAAAAAAAAAACCCTTTGATTTGACCTAGAAATAGGTCCTTTGTTTTTCACCTAAAAAAGACATGATGCAGAAAAGGCAAATTTAAAGTAAAATTGAGAAAAGCATGTATTTTTATGTATTAAAGCAAAATATCTTCCTGGCTTTTGAGAATGCAGCATAAAATCTAGCAGAAATAGTTCATTTGATACATGAAGAACACAACTGAAATATACCCCATCCAAGAAGTACAAATGAGCTCCAGGGACGTCAGCTGAAATGACCTGGCTTCTGTTTATGCAGCTCTGGGGACTCTTGAGAACCTCCAGAGAGCTTGCTGGTTGTCCTCAGGGCTTGGCAGAGGGTTTGCAAAGTGCAGAGCAAAACTGATTTTGCCTCACGCCCATCGAGACAAATTCCATTCCGCATCATCCTCCTCAGTGCATTAGTTTTCTTTTGTTTCCTTTTTCTTTCTTTCTTTTTTTTTTTTTTTTGTGGGACTGGGGATTGAACTCAGGTCTTTGCAACTGCCAGGATATTAGTGCATTAGCTTTCTTTTCTTTTTATGAGCAGAATAGGTTTACTAAGAGAAAGAAAGCTCCTGTCTGGGAAGAGGGACAGAAGGGGACCCGAGCGGGTTGTCCCACTTTTTTTTTTTTTTTTTTAAGAATTTTTTATTTTATTTTATTTTTTCAGAACTTTTGTTTACTTATTTTTATGGCCAGCTCAGCCTGCCCAGAGGGGAGGACTGGCGCAGCATGTGGTGCCGGGGATCGAACCACGGTCCCTGCAGCCGCCCAAGCTTTACTAAGCAGGCTCTTTAGAGCACTGAGCCATCCTGCTGGGCCCCAGTGCATTAGTTTTCTACCACGTAACCTTGTAATCTCTTGAGGAAAAAGTCTGCTAGTATTCCACACCTGTGCTGGAACCAGGGTATTCATATGCTAATGGAACACATGTTTAACAGCAATGTCATAAATATTTACACTTCATACACTGAGGTTGTCCTACCAGGTGTTAAATGTGAGACAGGATTCTCTCAAAAAGACAACTAAAAAAAATATTTTAACTTATGCTGTAACTGTGAGGAAAACATTACTTTTAATTCTAATCATGCCAGACGTCGTTAGCTTTCCTGAATCCCTTGCTTTTCTAATAAAGGAGTGACAATCTTAGTAATACATTAAAAGGGCAAAACTGGAACTTTTATCTCCTTAGGCTGATCATAATATGTTTTCTTCAAACTTGATACTCAAATGCAAGAAATGTGAGCGTGGGGGGGCCGGGTGGGAGGGTGTGCTAACAGGAGCCTGGAGATCTGCAGTTGCCCTGGCCAGCAAACCCCTGGGAGAGTTGTCACTAGTCAGGACTTTAGGATGACGGAGAGTAACCCTGGATATCTTCCAGGGTAACTTTCACTATATTCTCCTTAGATTACATTCATTATTCAAAGACATAATGAAAAGCGAAATAACAAAAAAAATTCTAATTGACAAGGAATATTTTGGATCAGCACTAGATAAAAACCACCTCCAGGTACGCGCTGTGACCAGAGTTGGGTACACGCTGCCACACGAGCTACCATGCAATTGAACGTGTCTTACTGCACTGGGAACAGAACACAAATTTGAAAGGTAAGTATTTCAAATATAGCATCAAAGTCTTTATCATGGTAAGCACAATTTCATTATCATACTGTATCATTTTCAGTTACATTTGAAAAGGGACACAGAGCCTGGGGGCAGCAGTAAGCACTTCTGAGTACTGACCAATCCTTCCTGAGGATGTATGTAAAGACAGCCACTCAGGGCTGGCTTCGTTATTCTACCCTACACTATGGAGCCGAGCCTGAAGCCTGGGTACCTTCTTTTGTCTGCTCTCTGCAGCAGCCAGCTGCGCGGACATCCTCTCCTGCATCTTCCTGCAGTGGGCCATGACCGCTTCCAGGATGGAGATGGGGTTGGTACAAACTGGCTTTTTCTCTTTGTCACCGGCACCTGCTTCATAGTCTCTCTGGAGTGCCAAGAAGGGGTCATTTAGATTAAACCTTCCATACCGTTCCTGGATAAATACCTCCTTCCTGCGAGCCTAGAACAAAATAAGAAGCATGTATTAAAAAGCAAGCAAACAAAAGTATACAGAATTATATTATAAGGTATCATGATTTCATATAATTTTTAAATTATATTTGGGTCTTCTAGGGTCCCCAAAGGTCGATCTGGTACAGGCTGGGCACCCAGCCTGTCGCATTCGTGGGAGATGGGGACCTAATAAAAGAAAGTAGACTGGCACGTGCGTGCTCTTGAGAGAGGTCAGGAGAGCCTGGCCTCTCTCCTTCCTTTTCTTTCCCATCTGTCAGGAGATGAGGCGCCCCTCTGATCACCTGCTCTGAGGTCTGCTGCTATCAGGCTCAAAGCGCATGACCAAGTTACCAAGCTGAAAGCTTTTGAACCACGAGCCACATAATTCTCTCTTTATGTTAATTTCCTTAGGTATCTTGTCATTGTGATGACAAGCTAACACACTTGCCACTTATAAATACTGTCATTTACTATACTGATGACAACAGTTTTTCAATGACCTACTAACTCCTTGCAGGATCTAAATTTTAGGTGCAGCCTTTTTCCAATTCAAAGTAAAATCAGTGATCATTGTATACTATCTACATATATGAGCTATTACTGCATCCCAAGAATGTGCACAAATAAAAAAAATTACACAAAATCAGAAATACTGACAATTAAAACATGTTTTAGTAAAAGTTCAAAATAAAACTATCATTACAGAGCTTATATTTCAAAGAATAATCAAGATGAGTAATAACAAATTCTGAGAAGCCGGGCGTGGTGGCTCACGCCTGTAATCCCAGCACTTGGGAGGCTGAGGCAGGA